>CAJNOQ010006481.1:0-13571 GCA_905250885.1 Didymodactylos carnosus
AATATGAGTGTCTTTACATGACGCTCCAATACCTACACTCATTGCAAAACAAAAAGATGAATAAGTATTTGGCCTAGAAATTCCTGGGCGAATTTCCACTTTCTAGAAAATCGTCGCGGATTTTCTAGTTTATAGAAGATCAAAAGCAAATTTCCAGATTCTTGGAAATTATTTATAGAGAATCGAATTTATGGAAATTCAAGTCGATTTTCTATAAACTAGAAAATCAGCATTTCTTAGAAAGCTGGAAATTCGTCGCGGATGTTCTATAAACTAGAAAATCCCCAGCGATCTTTCGGTCGATTTTCTATAAACTGGAAATTAATTCAAGATTACAGTGTATTAGCCTTGACTATACACCAATTCTTGCATCTAGTATTTGAAAATTATTGAAAATAAAATCTAGCTTCAAAGCTACTTATTCTATATATTTTTAGAATGCATAAGAATGTTCAGCAGACTTTTCTCTGCAAGATGAGGCACAACAAAGTTATATTCTCATTTGATAAGACAAAAACAGGGATGAAACTTTTTAGTGATTTTTGAAAAGTTTTTCAAAAAACCTTGAAAAAAATCGGTTTTTAAAATTTATTACTTTCCTCCGTTAAAATACTTTTAAATTTTTTTTGAATGAGGTCATCACTTTCCCCAAAGATTTCTCTTCAAAATGAAATGTTTACCAGCTCTTCTTTTATCATAAGTTATTAGAATTTTACGATAAGCAGCAAATGCGTCTAGTATTTTTCCTTCGTTCATTTTCTAAATAGATTTTTGCGCTGACGGCGTCCAGTACTTTCAAGAATTTTTCGTTACAGGTCGTAGAGACTTATCTTTTTCTTTTATTTACAGGAGATAGTTATAGTTATGGGTTGGCAAAGCCTGATCTTTGATTTAGCCTTTAGATTGTTAATAAAACAAGGTTTTCCGGAAAACTTCAAGGAATTTTTCGAGTTTTTGAGAAGAAACGTTATTAAAAATCAGCAGCAAAGAAAATTCCAACTCTGTTAAGCCCTAGCTGTCTGTGTTCGGCATCGAATAACGCAAATCCGAGCTCTCTAGCACTTATCTGAGCAAAACTTTTTGGGAAGTACTGAAAGCCCCGTTTTGATCCTTGAAGACCCGGAACCCTTACACCAGGAGGCTTAGAATTTTATTTGTAAAAATTTCATGTTAGGCCTAACAATCGCTGAAATTTTCGTTAGGATCGCACAGTGGGCAATCAAGCCAACGTTAGATGGAAAATCGAAAGTGAGATTTTCCAAATTTTGAATAGTGGTACGTATACAATAACAAATGTCCTATCTGTTGGTAAAAAACTTTTTGTTCTGAGACTTCGTATTGGTCGAAAAAATGAGTCACAAAAACACATGTATTTCACGCACGATCGGTGAAGTTTTATCTTAGTTATTTAGGTTTAGTTTTTCTGAGAATTTAAACAAACATATTCTGAAAGCTGAGACAGATTTTACAAAAGCCCTCGTTTTCCACAGGGTTTTCGCCCGTTCTTCAGGTTACACTCACTCTTTTTTCAACAATAATAACATACGAATCAGCGTGAAAAACTGCATCGAATGATATATAATTTACAGCACTTTCTTGGAAAAAAATTCGAAGTTTCCGTGGAAGGCTAAATTTGAGGCAGCACCGTAGTGTTTGAGACCGGTGGTTTTTATATCGTTAGGAAAGAGATCTGGAAGCCTACAAATAATTGTTTCATAGGTTCCCGAGTACGGCTGATTCAATGGACTTATTTAAAAAGTTCTAAACTGGTTTTTCAAAGGTTTTCTATAGATCGGATCTCTGGAAAGCCCTTAAGACATGAGTTTTGAACTTTGTAAGTGACTCTGTTAGAAAGAGTATGCTCGAAAACCCACAAAAACATATCTGAGATATCTTTCCAGCGCTTCATAGTCCAATGTCCACATGCCTAGTCAAAATTCCCTACTGTGGATCGGGTGTATGGCTCCCGAAATAGGTTTCTGATATGAGGGTCCTTAACTGGAAAGACTATAGCTGAGATGGTGGTATTAGTCGTATAACAGTAAAAAAAACACTCATGGTGGCAGATTTTAAGTGATTCGACAGTGAACAGCAATCATCTTTCTTTTGCTCAATTTTGTCGCCTTAACGACGTGGGACATTGAACGTTTTATAACATATAATTTGATCAGCAAACCGTGTGTGTTCGTGATAATCAACATCGGTAAACTCCTCTACTCGTAGTTTTTAGGTGAAACGGGAATTAATCATAGAACAACTAAAAAAATATGATTTTTCATATGAATCAATTTAGGTAAACTAGATAAAAACAATGATGAATATGAAAAAGTCGATAAGATGGCAGACATTTCATCGATTTGGAGATAGTATTGTAATACTAACCTCGATCTAGGTATGCTCTAGTTCTAGAGCTGGTGTTTGGGCACCCGGAAAAACTTTTATTACTCGCTAATTAAGAGTTGTTCAGAGTTGGATAACATCTCATTTTGTAGAGAAATATTTGCTCTAACAAACTCACTGAGCCAGACAAAATGTAAGATTAATTCAGTGGCGAATCTAGAAAAACTTTTCAGTGTGGGTAGATTTGTACAAAATAGCAAGTTTAGCAACTTTGCTTCGGAGTTTCTAGACGACAGGACTTCTACTTCTTTTTCCTTTATTAGAAGGAGAATATAATAGTATGAAATCAAAAATTTCGATGCTGGCGGCTGCCAGTACCACCAGCACCCTAAATCCACCACTGGGTTAACTGTGCCAAAAGTACGTTCCATCTAAAACAGTGGAACTGTCGGAACTACTCACCTAACAGTTCCTGTATTTCTCAATACTTGTATTTTCAACATTAAAGTTAATTTTAAAAGTTTTTGGACCAGTGAGTTTGGTAGAGCAAACATATTTCTCTACAAAATGAGATGTTATCCAACTCTGAACGACTCTTAATTACCGAGTAATAAAAATTTTCCGGAATGTCCAAACGTCAGTTCTTAGAACTGGTGTATATCTAGTTCGATCAATGATATTCTACGATAAATGAACTTAAACTAACCAAATCAAAACTTTTATTTTATCTCATATTATTATGTCTTCTTACTGTTGCAAGCTATCTTTTTGGCATTCCCTCTACATCCTTGGGAGCGAGAGTGTGTACTTCTTCGCCCTATCAGTCACTAAAGTAACAATAATCCAGAAACTAACGTCAACAATATCACGGCTTAGTAAAAAAAAGAAGTTTATTGCAAAAAAATAATTTCTGATTTTAATTTAACACTTTCTTTTTATTTTCTAATTTCAATTTTATATAGAAAAATATGACATTTCTTCTTTTAGACTATAGAGAAACGTTTTATTGGTATTTTTTTCTTTTCGGTATGAAATAGAATATTGTTATTGGCTCTCACTAAGATTATTTTTCATTGGTACGTTTAAATATTAAAATAAATAAAAGAGCTAGCATTAGTATCACAACATGATCAAATTATATATTTATTAAACTTGTTCATTTGATAGAGAAAGCACGTAATTGAATCGTATAGTATTGAACAGCAAACATAGTGAATGTCTATCGACCAAAAAAATTAGATTAAAACATTAATATGTGTAAGTAGATAAAAAATCTTTGGGTGTGTGTACTCATTGTTAATAGAGTATTTATCTTTAGAGAATAAGAAACACTTGTCAATGTGAGAAAAGTGCAGTAATAGACCAGTCAACTATATAGTTCGGAATGTATTAGTGCTACTCAAATTCTTAGTAAACAATCTTTCAATCGCCATTTGTCTAGGGATCCGCAATTTGTTGCTGACAGAAATCTAGAATATTCTTCATTTTTTTATACTGAAGTCTAATAGATGACTACTTTAACGAAATAATCCCAGATTTATTGAATATTTTTTCATAAGATGGAAGTTGTGATTCGTTATGAGATCCCAAATCTTCTAAATGGTAATAAGGAGAAAGGAGTGGATGACAGAGTTTTCTAGTGTACATAAATTTTTATATTGAACGTATACATTATGATCATCATTCATATCTAACTTAATATCCTTAATTAACTTCTCTGTATACGATTCTCTTATCTCTTCTTGAAATTTCTACAATATACCATCGGTGTGTGTGTGAGTGTAAGTATATTGAGGAAGGAATGCCTTTTTTTTAAAATAGTTCACATAAAACGCATTTTTGAAAAGAATTTCACACTCTCATCCTTTTGTTTTCGTTTCTTCCAAAATATCTTATCATTACAATCGTTGTGCCAAAATATTTTAAATAAACAACTTTTCGTAACATGTTTTAAAATAACAATAGATAAGGTGTGTGTGCGTTAGTTAGTACAAGGTGACATAATTGTTGTGGATATGTATAGTAGTGTTGTTTAAAGGTCGCATTAAAACACTTGAAACAATTAAAATGAAAAAAAACAACAGTTGAGTTATTATAAGATCAGTTAAAAACAATATCGATTATATAGTCAATAGACAGACTTTTTAACGAAAGAAATAATTATCGTTAATACTATTAATGTACAACTTGTATACGGATCACATACTCAAAAAAAGAAACATACAATATTTAAAAGTATTATGCAACATAAAAGAAAAGTCAAAATATATTCATTGAGATTTGGATAATTACTGTTCGAGATGTCTTATTATCAGAATCTAAAGTACTTTCATGTGAATTTGAATATTAACGATTGATAACCTAACTAACAGCTTCAATAAAATTTACATCAAAAGGATGTGAGTCCTGTATAGAACGAGATCAGTTCGAAACTGGAGAAATTGAATATCAGTTAATTAAATAAATACACTTCTTTTGTTGTATAGTATTCTATATATAATCTATTCTTGACAAATGTTTTATCTTTGAGATCATTCTAATAGTTGAACTTATCCTTTTTAAAAAGTTTCCTTTAACAGCTTTATGTTTCGAATCGTTGTAGTTCATCATGATATTTTTGTCACTATGTTCATGAGAGGAAAGTGCCAAATGTAAAATATAACTGATAGAATATTTCAAACAGCTAATGAAAAAATAAATCTCTGTGTGTTAATAAACCTTTCTGTTAATAAAACTGTTTACACTCTTCAAGAAGACGTCTTTTTATCTCTAATTATGTCGTTGTAATCCATTTTATGATCATCAGTTTCTTTTTTTTGTTATAAACTTTGACATCATTTTTCTCAGCTATATTTCTTTACTCAAAAAAGCTGCAAAATATTTCTATATAAAAGATAAAAGAGAGAAGAGAAAAGAAAGTGAACATAGACACATCGGGAATCAAGTAATCATTATGCAATAATTGAATTGTCACCGTTTGAGTTTTATGTATATATGAGGCTAATTCTATTGACTAATAAATAAGGTTATTGCACTTAGATTAGCTGAAATAGAGAGAAAGAGAAGATATACATGCAGAGTAATTAAATGACTTTTTGTTCAACATAAATTGAACTGTAAAACACATACATTTCAAATCGATACTAGTCTGTTAAATTTACCCTGTCATTTATGAATAAATAGTATGTGTAATTATTGATGAACACTATTATCAATTGGGACGTTATATTTCTTAGATACAGTTTTGCCGCCAACGATTTCTAATAAAAACAACTTTTCAGTTAGTGAGCTAGACATACCGATATTTTTTTTAAAATTCTGCTCTAAAGTGGTCAGGCATGATTTTCTTTGACAATCTAATCGTCGAAAACCTATACAAGAGATGGTTTCGTACTGAATTTTCTCTAAATTCAAATTTTTTCCAATAGAACAAGAGTTTACGTACATATTTTTCAAATATTAGTTTTACCTTCTCATTGTATTTATTAGACAGTGTCGCATCAATCATTTCCAAAGAATCAACATCAATAGCAAATGACGAAGATAATGTTGAACAAATATCATGGCCAAAACAATCTTTAACATCTCAAAATTTAGTTCCATCACCTATCGTTTCTGTTTCACGTCGAATACTCTCGTTGTGTTCTGTTTGTGGCGATAAAGCAAGGTAAATTTCTTAAAAGTGTAATGTATATCAAGAACGTCTCTATCAATTTTTTATTTTAGTGGAAAACATTATGGTGTATTGAGTTGCGACGGTTGTCGAGGATTTTTTAAACGAAGTATCAGGTAGGCAACGTTGTCCGCTAGTGAAAAAATTCAATATTTATATTTTATTCTACTAGACGAAATACAAAATATGTTTGTAAAGATAAAGGACGTTGCACAGTTGATCTCAATCGTCGAAATCAGTGTCAAGCGTGTCGATTGAAAAAATGCTTAGCAATGAAAATGAACAAAGATGGTAAGACATGATCTCATTCGAACTATACTAGACGAGAGAATAGTATAAAATAACTATATATTTCAGTTCTACTCTGAACATAGAGTGAAAAATAGTCTCTACTTAATTTAATGAAGTTGAGAAAGTCGAAGACCTACTGGGTGTTACAAAATGTTTGTAACATATCTCAGCTTAGAAATATGATAAAATTTTGATTTCTCTTATAGAAGATGTGCCATTTAATTCTCTACAAAAAATATATTGAACATTTTCCTATAGAACTTAGAAATAAAAGACTATGGAGGAAAAACTGCAAATATACAATCTCAAGTCCAAAAAAGATTTTTTAGTTTAATTCCTTCCGTTTTGTGATATACAAAAAGAGGAGACAGCTATTTTGTAGTACTCAAAAAACTGCATTCACTCGTGAGATTTTAAATTGTTTGGCATCCCAAGCGGTTGGGAGTGAATTTTGTTTTTTTTTTGCCAGAAATTATCATTTCAGTTCAAAGTTTTCAGGCAGAGAAAATTTTTCTAACTGCGCCAAAATGGAACATTTTAAGAGCGAATTTATTTTATTTTGAAGAAAAATAACTCTGCTTTTACATTCGAAAGAAAAAAATTCTACATCTCCGTTACGTCTACTGTGCCAAGACGAAAAAGTCAAATTTTCTCGTGTTTAGGATCAGTTTTGATAGAATCGCTTTTTATTCAAGAAAAACACGTTTAAAGCGAGCCTATGATATACAAACAGAAAGACGACACTCACAAAATACCACAACATATATTTTATTCCACTTTGATATACGTCAACATGCTCAAAAGAGATTTGTTTCCTAGTGTCTTTTGGACTAGGAAGTACTCGAGATTGCAATATTCACAGTATTTCGTCCATAGTCTCTTATATAGAAAAATGTTCGATATATTCTTTGTAGAGAATTAAATGACATATCTTCTGAAAAAAGAAATTAAAGAACTTTTATCATATTTCTTAACTGAGATATGTGAAAAATAAAGAATGTTGCAAACATTTTGGAACACCCGGTATACAATCGTTTTTCTTTTTTTAAACTAATATAAACTTGATCGTGGCGTCTGTCTGTGCCGATTTGTCTACTATATAGTCGTATCTGATAATCTTTCTGAGTTGTCTGATAAGTAAACAGTTTTGTATTCTCTACTCTCGTTTGTGAATTTTAACATATGTGTTTTTTTCTTGCGCGACAAAATGACTATGAGTATAGACTATGAGATCTACATTGATTAGGGGAGGAGTAAAACTATTCATACTTCAGATGAATATTTTTTAAGTGATCATTGAATGTATTGACATTTACTGTTTGTTCAAATAAATATCTAATAAAGAAGAAGACTTTTAACTCAATTAAAAACGTGCTCTACTATACTAAAAAAATAAAATTTTCAGCTGTTCAACATGAACGAGCACCAAGAAATTGTTCAACCACAAAAACGAGACAATCGTCCTATCATTTATATCCGGTTACAAATACAATGCAATTTTGGCCTCATACACATTCAGCAGCAGCAGCAGCAGCAGCAGCAACCGTAACAGAAACATTTTCCTCATCCAATGGGTATGTATCTAACATAGAAAAATCATTATTATCAGATCGATATGAAAATAGTTCAATAACAGATTTAACAAATAAAATGTAAGTAATTAAAATGATTCCCTATTAAAATTACTAATATAATCAATCTATTAATTATAACAAAAACGAATTTCTTTAAGTTTTCTTTTATTCTAGTTTGTACTAGATTTTTATTTCTAATTATCGTTTTTCTTTTTTATACTAATAGTCCAATATGGAATAATTATGTAACATCAACAGTATCAAAAACGTTAACATCTCAATTTCACAATATTTCAAAATATAGTAATGGTGAAAGTTCTGATGATCATTCATTCGAAACAGATTTATCAAATATTATCAAAGATGATAGTACAGATATCATCAATACATCACTCGGTAAAATATTGTAAAATTTCAAAATAATATAGAATTAAAATATTTTTATTTTAAAGATACAACAACTCAGTTGTCAATAGTTAATAGTATTTATGAACGAGCTACATATATTTTATTTGCTTCAATTCGATGGGCACGTACAATTCCATCATTTATTCAACTACCCGACTCTGATCAATTAACATTATTACAAGAATCATGGTCTGAACTATTTTTAATAACAGCCGCGGAACATCAAATGCTCGTTGATGAAAGTATGTAATCATAAGCTACAAATTTTTGTTTAAAATAGTTGCCTCTCTTCATATATATCCACATACGTGTACTATTTATTCTATTTCAGATATATTAATGTTGTTTAATGATTGTAATGGAAAAATGTTAACATTAAATAAGATTCAAACAATTTTAAATCAGTTTTATTTTCACTCAGTCGATAAAATGGAATATATGCTATTGAAAGTAATTGTTATATTTAAAGCAGGTAGGACATCCATGTCATTGGTTTAGTTCCTAAAATATAACTTTTTATTTATTCTACTATTTTTCAGACGCAAAAGAAGTACGTGAACGTTTGTCAATTGATATTTATCGTGTACAAGCCATGACCATGTTAATGAATTATATTCAACAACCAACACCATTGCATCAGTCACCGTATGAAATACAATCTCCATCACCACCATTACGACATGTTAAATTATTACAATTATTAAACATTCTAAAAGAGATCACACCAAGTGATATTGAATATTTATTTTTTAAAAATTTTATTAAAAATAATAATATCAAACATATTTTGGCAAATATCTATAAACTCTGAACGAGATAAGAAACACTTGTATATATAGAGTCAAATTTATTTTTGCTTTTTATAGATTTCTTTGTTTTTTCTTAAAAATAATAAACTCTTAGAAAAAAATGATATAGAAATTTTCTACTTCCTATATTTTTCCTACACGACATTCAACAGAGGAAAAAAAGCTATAATAAAGAATGTTATATTAGTTCTTATCTTCTGTTAACAATAGGAAAACAAGACGCTACGAACTTGACATATCTATGTTTTACGATCATAAAAAGGACAGGGGTCGATGAGAGACAACATCGGCTACCTCACAGATCAAGCTCATATTAACCGTTTATACTTTAGCATTATTTTAAAAGTGTGCCTGTGTAAATATATTCGATAAATACTTGACAGATATCTCGACGTTTTTCCTATAGTGATACAAAAATGATTATAGTTTCTTCTATAGACAGAGATTAGGGATAGTTTGTATATAGAAAGATGCAGAATTCAAGGGCCTCATAATGAGATATAACGTGTTCTTTCAAATCTTATGTTTGTAAGACTTATGGGTAAAAACACAAGACATATTTTTCGTGTTTTCCGAGTAATTTCGCTCATGCATAAGAAACAACTGAAAAGAAAGTGTTTTTCTATTAAGTTTCGTGCTTCTCGGGGAATAATCATCATGCTTTTCTTGAGTCTTTCGGAAAATCCTTCGTATAACTTTTATAACGCATCTTGGAGTATAGTTTCCATAACTCTTCGAAATCTGTTGGGATCCCGCCTCTATCTTTTACTGGAGGTTTGCCAGGGAGTAGAACTGATAACTGTTTTGGAAAATATCTGTGGAATGTGGCTATATGTTTTCATCAGTATCTAGAGATAATACATGCAGCTTCTGATAGACTATCATCAGATGCACTCCAAAAGGCTAAAACGACCATTTACACGTAGACTTCAGAATTCTTTAATGTTCAGCACTAATAGCATCGGGAGAAGTTATTTGCACCATCCCTAAGTAATTTCAAAAATTTATCAGGATCAACTCATGATAGGCGAGGAAAACTTGTTGAGAACATACTTGGTATTATTCAACCAGATCTCAAGGACCATCCACTAATAGGGGGAAAAAAGCCACAGGGGCCACCTTTTAGCAGCCCCACAATGGTATAGAGATAAGGTCAAGAAAATGCAGACAAGCTATGTTGAGCATTTCCTAGAAGGTTCTAAAAAGTTGTAGGGTTTTCAGTAATCCTTAATTATTGACGTGGACGAACCTCTAATAGTCCGAAAAACGATCTAAAGATTACCCCACAGTGAACTCCCACAAAGTGATATGGATCACCCCTAGTAAGCTTTATATAGTTACAGGGAACAGTCCCTTATACTTTTAAAGCGCTATCCAGGAATACCCTTAACAAATTTTTGAGAATTACTGAGCTGGGCATCCTTGGTAACTTCTTAAGGCCTATTTTGGGACAGTATGTGTAACGCTGTGTAATAATAGTCCGAAAAACGATATACAGATTATCCCATAGTGAACTCCCACAAAGTGATATGGATCACCCCTAGTAAGCTTTATATAGAACGATCAAGGAAGAGAAGAAACTTTATATTGATTTATATAGTTACAGGGAACAGTCCCTTATACGCCCTAAAATGTTATAGGGTGGTTCGATGGGTAGTCAAACAAAAAAAGGGCAAAGTATTCAAAAAGTGTTCTTCTATACCACATTTTTCAGAGCTTATACCACTGATCATTTTGATAGAAAAAAAAGTTACAAACTTCATCGAGAAATGACGAACCTATAGTCAAAATTCTAGAAATAGTACGTAAAATAGCTTAAAAGTCCATATTAGGTAGAAAATCACGGCGCCGTGAACAACAGTATAAAACAGCGCTAAAACGTCACCGTGATACGTCGGTTTGTAGCCGTTTCAGACGGTTTAAGACACCATTTCTGACGGTCGAAATGTGGGTGAGGGCGAAATGAGTTAACCTCTTCAAGCTTAACAAACCTATGTACGAATTAAAGAGCGTGCAACGGTCTAGAGCGTTCTGCGGGTCTTTCGATGAAATGCTTTTTGGCGGAGAGCATTACATTCAATGGCATATAATACCACCCATTAAAATTTCGGGGATAACGTACTCTCGATACCACTAAAAGGTAGCCCATCGTCGATAATATCTATGGTTAAAAAACCAATCAGTTTTATAATTCTTGTCGTTGTTGAGAAAATGGAAATTTACTGAAAAGTACTGCACTACAAAGTACTCTACATATAGCAAACCCTCTCCTTTCTATGTTTGGAGCGTCTGTATCTTCAGAATGACTCATCCGTTTGAGCTGACATTTTGAGTTTCTTGCTAACTTTACTACATCTACCCAGTATAAAAGAATTAGCCAAATCGGTGAGATCAATTGAGCAACGTTCTGCTGAAAGTGGTCATGGCTTAGGCGCAATGACTCCTAGTCGCATCTAGTCAAATCTATGTCAATTCCTGTCAAATTCAAATCTAACTTCAATGAAAGCTAAGAATTGGATTTGGTACATCCCTACTCTGAGGAAAAAAAGGAGGTTTGCAGAACCTTTTTAGTTCTGTCTTTTACCCAAATCCAGAATCCCCTAAAAATGATTCTGTACACGAAAAAAAGGTGTCGTAGAGAGCGCCAGAATCTTTTTTCCGCGTACAGAACTATTTTTAGCGGATTCTGGATTCGGGTAAAAGTCAGAACTAAAAACGGTTCTGAAAACCTTTTTTTTCTCAGAGTATTCTAGAGTGCACCAGTATTGGGGAACATTTATAGATTGGTGCACTTGTGGTGTGCTGGTTAAACGTCACTGTTGCATTCCTAATTTTAATAACGTTTCTACGCAAACTAAACTTGCGGTCAAGCATACAGCCCGTCGGGCTCGGGTCTGAAAATTTCGCGTTTACCGAGTCTGGATGTGAGCCCAGTTTTAGAAACTTTTACCGATGGAGTACGAGTCTGGGTTTGGATCCTTAAAAATTTAACCGATCGGATCCGGGTGTAACATATTTTAATTAGTTGGGTATGGTTCCGGATTCCGAGCCAGGAATTCTTGCACCTGCGGATTCAGATGCTTCATAGTCATGAAGTCATCATAGTGATGAAGTCAAAAAAATATCGGCGGAAACAAATCAAAAACAATTAATGCAAGAGAGAACAAAGTATTTAAATGACAAAATTGTAAGTGTGAGAGACAAAGAACCGTTTTTTATCATAGTTGAGAGAAAGAGATTAGAATAGAGCATAAAAGAAGCACGTTACAAAACAATACTTTACAATCTACTTTAAGGAAAATAGTGTAATCTTGAGCCTCTCTAATCGTCGTCAGTTAATTGTGAACGGAATAAGAAATGGTAAATAGCAGTGGAAGAAAAAGATTTGACTTTTTTTTCATTATTAAAGGAGTCTTTTTAGTAGAAATTCATCCTTAGCGGAATTTCTTGAGTCAAAATTTCCACTCCTTCAATATTTTTAGTAAGATGCTCACCCAACATCTTGGTAGTAAATCGTAGGAAATTAAAGAAATTTCAAGAATCCAAGACCTTGAACGTCTTAAAATTTCTTAACTTATCACGATATTGGGTGATTGAATCTTATACCCAAGATCTTGGAAGTTCTTCAATTACCGTTTTGTTTTACACTGCTGTTTGTATATAAGTGCGAATAATTTCCTACTTAGAATAACTTTGAATCTTCCTTCTAGAAACTATGGGAGTCATGGATAATGCTAAATCTTGGCATATTTCACTTTCCTTACCAATTAAACTGACTAAGGAAACTATGGGAGTCGTCGATAGTTGTAAATCTTGGCACATTTGATCTTTAGTTACTAAACTCACTGAAGAAATACTAGGAGTCATGGATAATGCTTTATCTTGGCATATTTCATTTTCTTTACCAATTAAACTCACTTAAGAAATTATCGGAGTCATCGATAGTCGTAAATCTTGGCACGTTTCATTTTCTTTAGTTATCGAACTCACTAAAGAAACTATGGGAGTCACGGATAATGCTAGATTGTCAGACGAAGTCAGACGATGGTCACCTGTACGTTAATGATTTAGGGCTTTTGTACTCTCCATGCATCTATTTGAATCGGCGTGATCAGGTTAGGGAAATGGAAAAGCGCATTAACAAAGACATGGTCGCCCTGAGTATGTATTGTGAGGACTGGCACCAACCGGTCAATACTGTAAAAACGGAAGTGGTTATCTATCACAAGGGTGGCCAATGTCCAAAGCTATGCATCTTGTATCAAGGTGCACAGATAGCGCAGAAGAAAAGTTTTAAATATCTAGGATTTTTTCTGGATGCCCAGTTAGCTTTTGGGACTATGATTAACGCCCAACTTGTAAAACTTAGGCGCTCTTATGCGATTTTGAAGTACATTCATCGACAATTTCCTCTTTTCATCTACCTAAAAATGAAATTCTTCAATACTTACATATGGCCCCACCTCCACCTATTAT
>CAJNOQ010006482.1:0-13568 GCA_905250885.1 Didymodactylos carnosus
TCAATAATCGTCATACGGAATCTCAGTCATACACATCAATTCCATTTTAGATGAGCATTAATTTGGTATATAATACATTTTTATATCATCTGTAGTTTCAGCTCTACTCCCCTGGAAAAATATTATTCCCAACCGTGTATTTGTGAGCGAATAGAGCGTTCAAATACTTTATTGAGATTCTCATTTATTACTTTTATTAAAACACCTATATTTCTATGAGAATGATTATGACAGTATCATCAACGAAAAGTTTCGTAGTTGGTGTTAAATTATTTGTAATTCCATCAAATATACACTATAAAAAGTTTGAGTTCTTCATTTGCTCGATGTAGAGAAGTGGCTAAAAAATTCACATTGAATTCTCTAAAATTTAGAAAACTTTTGTCAATTCTTCAGGAAACTAACAGAGGATCAAGCATCGATCCTTCGGGAACATCATGATTAAGAATAAGAATAAGAATACTTACAAGGAAGGTCCCCAACTGTTCCACCGCTTTTGAGACGAAACTTAGTGGACAATCGGTAATCGGGGGTGCTGATTCTGAATATCACAATGGTTTTTTCGTATGAGCCTCTGGAGATCCCGGGTTTTGAAAAACCAGATTTCTAGAAACTCTAAAAAATAACCACAACGTTTCTTAGTGAGGTATGATTGTAGCCCACACATTTCTGATTAAAATGAGACATTTCCCAGCTGTACACCATCTTTCTTTGCAAAGTTATAGAATTTACTAGAAAAGCCCTAAATTAGTTTCTTCTTATTTCTGTAGCTTTCAGCTGACAATGAACATTTAGGGCTTTTCTAGTAAATTCTATAACTTTGCAAAGAAAGGTGGTGTAGAGCTGGGAGATGTCTCATTTTAATCAGAAATGTGTGGGCTACAATCATGCCTCACTAAGAAACGTTGTGGTTATTTTTTAGAGTTTCTGGAAACCTGGTTTTTCAAACTTGCGATCCCCAGAGGCGCATACGCAAAAGCCATTGCGATATTCAGAATTAGCACCTTCGATTACCGATTGTCCACTAAGTTTCGTCTCAAAAGCGGTGGGACAGTTGGGGCCTTTCCCTCGTTAGTTGAGACAAAAGTTACAAAGTAGTAAGGACCAATGCACGGTTCGAAATCTTGAGATTTTCTGTAACTAAAAAGCAAAAGAATTTATTTAGAAAAAGATTTCATATTACCCCAGCAACGGTGCTAGTATTGATCGATCCCATCAAAAAATCTGAAGGTCACGATATCACTGGTTATCTCTATTTCTGTCTGATTAATTTAGCACAAGAAACTTTTTATTGATCCCTGTTGTAAGTAGAGATCAACTCTATATTTTGAATGTAGAATATCTAACAAACATTATTTTAATTTGATAGAGTGAAGCTCTTAAGTGACGCTTTTCTTATTGAGAAAATACATCGCAACATTTAAACGTACATGTTGATTTAGTTGTTACAACTTTCTTATCGTTAACATGAATGTAGTAACTGATCAATCTTTTTTTCTTATCATTGCTCTAAGCGTCAAAATATTTCTGCCGTCACCTTTGTATAACGGGGTATATTTTACTTGTTGTCCGCAATCATTTTGAAGTTTTTATAAGATGAAAAAAACTTTAATCGTTTTTCGGTTTTTATTAAAGTTATTAATCATCATTAAATTAGAAAGTTTTCACTGTTTCTTCTTTTTCTATTCACATGTACCGCTCTCGAAAGTAACTTATCATGCCAATTGATAAAGACAACGTATATAGATAACCTCTAGATAGAAGCGGAGCATCCTTTATTTACTAAACGATTTGTTCTCTCTCTTTCTCTGAAGGGAGATGGGACGTCTCGGACAGTCTTTGATGTTTCCACTTCGAAGGAGGAAGAGGCTACAATATATCACGCGAGGGTATATGTTTGTATAATTACTGTAAGATTAACTGATCAGTGAAAAAGTTTTGATATACAGTTCGTAGTTGTATATCGTTTTTACTGCAACTTTTGATCTAGATCAACTTCTTTTCATAAATTTAGACGATATCTTCGCCTTTTCGGGGCTGTTGTATCATCACAAAATACTATATCATGGTATCGTATCTAAGGTCTATTGTATAAATGCATCTCAGAAACGCACATTGATCTAATGAACAGATGTTAATTAGACAATAAGGTAAGCTCCTAACGAAAACTGATCGTTACTGGTCTGACTCAGATGAATAATTCGTGATAAATTTTGTAAACTACATTATGATTATTACTCGTTCAGAGCACTATGGGATAAAGCGAGTCAGTACTTGAAATTCGGCTGGTAATTCCGCTATTTCTCATCCGTTTTCAACCGTAAAAATTTGATATCAAAAGGTTTATAGAGCCGACTGCTGCGCACACGCTGATATAAAGATTAGCCATGCTAGTTTTCCGAATGGGAGTATCGTGGTTTTGATTGGCTCTTTTTATCTCATACAAGGTAAAAAGAATTAATTCATGCAAATGCGTGGATATTAAGTTAATCTATGATTTAATCTTTATTTTTGCTACCTTCCTTAAGCTAATTAGACCACAATAAACGGCGTCGTATTTTCAATTTATTTATTTGGTATAAAAGAACAGTTAATTTATTACAATACATGGAGTTTTCGAACAAGCACTTCTATTGACTCTCAGACAGCGACTTTAGCACTACTCTGAATGTAAAATTTGTTCAGCATACCAGAATCTCTAAAACATGCAAAAACCGGCTCCTAATTTCTAGAATGCAAGAAATTTTATGATATTCTAAAAATCTATAGTATTTTGACCATGTTTTACTGGTAATGTGATTAATCATTTTACTTAAAAACATAAATTAATCCTTATGTCATTAACAAACTAGCATTCATTTTAAAAACTTCATTCCCATTTGAAAAACTAACATGGATAATCCTTATACTAGTCTGTGCGCAGCAGTCGGCTCTACAAACCTTGTTGATATCAAAAAATATACTCCCTCGAATTCGAACACTTGAGCAGAACATGTTCTTTATGTGATCAGCGCTGTCGAACATGCTCTATAGAAAGGACAAACAAAAACCATAAAAAGCAGCTTGTCCGTAAAAAAACCCAAATCCTTTCACTTCGATTCGACTGAACATTTCAGAAATCAAATTCAGTTCGATTCGACACAAAGCCGAATAGAATCAAATGTAAAATCATTTGATTCGTTTCGGTCTCTGGTACTTTAGACGAACCGCGATACATGTAGTGCACATAATTTATCACAAATTGTTCATCTGAGTTATCTGAGTAACGATCAACTTTCGTTAAGAACTTGTCTAATCATATTTACTGAGTAATAACACTTGATTTCTGGGGAAAAGATCTTTGTATTGCACCACGTAACATTTTCCTCTAAGCAAACTTCTCTCTTTCACCAATCACTAATTAGTGCATTTCACAGTCGGAAGAGGTTCGCTTTCTTCATTATTCACAACTACGGTTGCTTTCTTTTTATATTGAATCCATCATCATTCAAAGAAGAATGAACGGACATCAAGTGTACCTCATAGTAAAAGTATTTCTTAAAACATGGAACATATAACAATTACCGTGTAATAACACTTCAGAAATAATGAACACCAAGGAGAAGTAGAATCGAAGAGGTAAACACGATCGCTGTATTCTTGTCATCTTTGTCTCTCGATACAATACACTTCAAAATAAAGTTGATTAGACCTTTTAAAAACTATATAAATGCTCTTTAAATTTGAAGAATATTTCATGTTTTTCACGCTTAAAATTAAATTCTATCTTTATGTCCGCTGATACTTCGCTTAATTCTGAAGACAAATTATAGTTTTCAAAGAGAAGACTAGAGTTAACCGTATAAAGAATGTTGTTTCATTCTTTCTCTTTAGTCAAATGAACAGGTGAACATTTATCTCTTTCTCTCTCTCTCTCGCCTTCTATATTATTATGTACCGTATGTACCAATTATTTCATCATTCTTCGTTTTTATACGTCAACTACTCATATTTTTACTTTAGTTTTTTTCGCATGCATTAATCACTGACCGATATATGTGTTTTTGTCAAGTACAGATCTAACTCTTTTCAATATTTGCTCGTATCAATGTCAGAACATAATTGAACTTTCATTTTATATGTATACATACTGTCTCTAGCTAGATGATGATTTAGTCTTAAGAGTAAAACCATTTGTCTTTTTACCTCTTTCTCGAGTATTAATACAAACATATAGTTTTAACGATAAGGAAGAAAAAATTAGTAAAAGTCAACAAAAAATTATATATTAATAGCTTCTAATTGAAAATATTTTAAAAAACAATTTCGAATCTACACAGAAACTGTATAGTAATTAACTTCAAATGTAAACTGCATTGTTAGTAATCACTTACATGCACTTAACATTAAACTAAAATGTAGGCAGTTCATCAGGCAAGTACTACAACGACCGTTTCGGGACATCGAAACTTGAAAAGGTCTCGCTGTTGTAGTGTCCTAGTAACAGACTACAAAAAACCAAGTTGCTACTTCATACTAATTCTAACATATACTATATAAGACAAAAACTTATATAGAAATAAAGAACTTTTTATAACTTCAAATATTGGAACAATATGGAAGACCGCCATATTAGACTTTACTTTTATTATTTGTTTGTGGGAATCTTGCTTTAAAAAATATGTTCTTATTTAGAATGCAACATCAACAACAACATTTTTTAAGGTGTCAGATAAAAATTCTTTGAATGTTCTGTCTTTCGAGAAGCCTTAAATGTTTCATCAACACATATGCATACACACATAGATGACCTACTTGCAATTCCATTGTACAGTCACAATCCGATATGTAAATAAAAAAAATTTTCGATCCCTGTCAACTGCCACAGAAAAAATCATGGCTTATCCATGGAATCCTGAGATATTGAACACGCAAGGTCCAATAAGCCGGTTTTCAAAGCCTGTGAGGAAGAACGGTCCTTTCCCAACTTAATCTGATATCTGAAGTGGGGTGAAATCAGTCTATCTATGATCCTCACTTTCTACTTTCAGAATATATGACTAGTTAGCACTTTCGTCATACTTTTCTCAGTCATTTTTTGTAAAAATCGCATCTACAATTGCTATTCGATTTTCTGTCACGCGAGATTAAAAATGATCTTCACACTGAACAGACTATCTGGAAACGCTGAGGGAGGTCTTAAATGCAAGCCAAAAAACGGCGCCCGAAAAGGATAAAAAAGAAAAACACGTGAATTACGTCTTGGCAAGAAAAAATCTGAAACAAAACTTAAAATTACAATTTTCACATTAAATGTCGCACGAGATTTTTGATTTTGCTTTAGCTATAACTCTCTTATTTTTTGAGCGTTTGAGACGAAACTTTGCTCCTTTTATCTGCTCGTTATGGTCAGTTACTGGCGAAAAAGCAGCGTCTGAGAACTCATGATTCGAGAGAAAATGAGAATTAGCTAAAATTGTCACGCGAGATTATTCGCGAATAACCGCATTAGAACTAAAGGCAAATCCAATTTATTATATATCAATCGATTCCTCATTAAAGGCTCTATTGACCTCATTATGCAGTCGTGTCGGACTGTGTCTGATAGAGCAGAAAATTCATTAATAAGGGCGAATGACTAAAAATTCAAAATTTTTCGGTGTAACTGCCCTGACAAGTGTCTCAGGATGTATGTCTCTGCATCCATTCATCGAAATCTGTCAAATGGTGTATCATACTTGCATTTTTATGCCATACACAAAGTTTTTTCTTAAAAGAACTTCAAGGATCTAGACCGATTCTCTGGTGAGTTCGAGTATCTTGGCCATATTGAAAGCGGTAGTCGGGAAACTTTCTTCCTGTTATCATCTCATATAGTACAAGAAAACAGACGATTCAGTTTCTCTATATATGACAATTTTTTTTACCGAATTTTCCATCTAAATGGTACAATGGAATTGCAAATTCTTCATATATTCATATGAAAATTATTTGGGCACTTAACTTTGGATTAATATTGTTTTCACACTAAGAAGATCTTAATGCCCGGAAATTAACTTTTTACTCTCTCCCTTTCTCTCTGTTCTAACTAATCATTAATTATCACATTATATTGTATAACAGGATTAGTAAGATGATACATTACATCTAAAAAAAAGTATATTAAAGCTTATCTTAGGAGATATTAGACCAATCAACTGGTTTATTCAGACATTAGTGTAATAGTTTTGTAGATTTTAAAGACGTATCAGATCTTTTTCAAGTTGAACAAACAGAGATTTGTAGCTTATAATAAAATACAACAATTAGTGAATAAATTAATGATCACGTCTACTTCTAAAGTCATATTAGATCTAAAGCGTTACTTGTTATGTCAATGTTACCCTTCCATTGAGCGAAAATTATACTGATTCTATAGGATTTTTTTCGGTAGTCTTTGGCTATGAGGATTGAAACATTTCTACAATTTTATGCGTATATAGCAATAAACAAACTACAACTGTTATAAGTTTTAAATGCACTATTTATGGCGTATTTAAGCTTCAACTTTATAGGAAGAAAATCCCATAACAATATTCAACAGACATGGAATTTTTTTTCCTATTTCTAAAAGTTGAAATACAATTAAAAAACGTTAACAAATACAGTAGTAATTGACTATTTACAGTTTTAGAAATTACCACGGTCTCCATACTTTACTAGGTGAGTCTAATGTTGAACATGAATCCGTTGAATTAGAACAATCGGATGAATTTGCTGTTGAATCAGTTTGTGGTAAAATAAATATATATTGATTATTTGTTGATGAATTTGCCGCTAGTAGTGAATAATTTTCTCTACCACCAATATAAAGTTCAGATGAATGATGATGTGGTTGTGTTTGACAATAAGTACTATTTTTTGTTGTTCCATAGATTGATGGTGGTGAAGTATAATACTGACATTGTTGTTGCTGTTGTAAATGATGTTGTAAAACATGTGTAGTAGATAGAGGTACGTGATGTACTTGATTATTATTATTCGTATTGTTATGATCTGTTAAACGAGAAGTAGATAATGTTTGAATTCGAGTCGATAAATGATCAATAAGTTTATTTTTTAATTCTGAATCAATATGAGATGTAGTAGTTAAAAATCGAATAATTTCATTTGCACATTCTCCATAACCTGAACGATATTTTGAAATAATTGATGGATCAACAGCAGCAGCAGCTAGCAAAAAAATTAAAAAAAGATGAAAAAATAGTTGTCTTATAGTTAAATTTAATATTAAAGAAAAAACTTACCAACTAGTTTTTGTTTATGTACAAGTTTTAAATGTTTGACAGTCATTTCCAAAATATCCGCTTTTTCCAATTTGTGACTTCGAACATTCTAAATAGAATCAATCATCAATTTTAAAAAATTATTCAATATCTTCTTGCGAGAAGAATAAAATGAACAATTAAACTCTACTTACTCCACTACTAGCGCTATCTAAAATTAAATTCTTTAATTCTTCGAGACTTCTATTAATTCTTTCTCGTCGACGTTTTTCCATAATAGGTTTTGTATTCTAAATATATATAAATGAGATATATCATAGAGAAGTGATAATGTGATTATCTTTTCACTTACCTTTCGATATTCACTGTTAAAGACATGGATTCGATCGGTAGGCATTATTTCGAAATAAACAGAAGAGTTCAATTTAATAGTTCCATTATGAGACTAAATTTTATGTTTACGGAAATTGATTTTGTTCACTTCTGATTCGATGACCTAGACAGTAGGTAATTATTATTACTTCTTTTTCTTCTTCTTTTACACGATTATACACACATATAGAATAAGAAAAAATGAGAATAAGAGAATATCATCTATTTTGCGTGTGCGAATTGTGATAAGCGCACGCTCAGTGTAATAATATATCTAACACTTCGTCTTTTCTTATTCTGTCCAGTATAAGATAAGGAACTCGTGCTCTATTAGAGAAACAAAGATTATTTTTTTCTTTAAATTCTGTTGGTGATTTTGAGAGAGAAAAATATTCTAACCAATAGAAATAGAAAGAAATAGAATATATATATATATGTGCGTATCAACTAAGATGAATCTAATGTATATAGTTGAACGAGTATACAAAAGAAAATTAAGTAGCAGTACAAGCATTTAGGTAAACCTTGACTATAGAGAGACACCTCCTACTTTTTCGTAACTACTTCGAAATTGAGAATCATTTAGGATATGTTACTTACTACTTGTTGAAGATCAACAAACGGGTAAACTAGGAGTCCGACTTTACCCTTGTTTTAAAAATTTGAAAAGTTAATGATTAAAAATGGGAAAAAAATGTTCACAAATTAACTACAAATTTTTGAAAAACCTCTTCCTTCGTCTAGGGGCGTAACAATTGGATGTAGGTAGATGAGACCCACATTCTACTTTCTATGATCTTTTGTTTTTCCTCCAGCAAATGGTTTTTTGAAATGTGAACCGCCACTCTGTCATCAAGAAAACAAAAAACATCAGAAATTGTTGTCCATTTCTATACACAATGTGTCGAACATATAACGTTTTAACATTTTGTCTTTTCAATTTAACCGTCTTAGAAACACTATAGATATTAGTATTCTGCGTGACAAATATTGCCTTCAAGACATCTAGAAATCGAAATTTTATATGATGATGTTGATATCATGAAAGAAAGCCGTCTTTAGAACATTATCGATATCTATTACTGTTTTAGGTATATATATGAAAATTTTCTTGTTCTTTTGAATGATGAAAACAAAGCGAAAGAGAGAGAAAAATGCTTTTTACCTTACAACTACAAGCTAATTAATTTTATTCAACAGCCCGTTTTCACAAAGCATGAAAACAAAAAATGAGAGTGAATATGTTGGTCACGTACTCATCTGTCAACAATACGATAAAAACACATTGTTTTCAGTTTTTATCTATTTTAAAATTATAATATCACACACCTGAACGTATCTATACACTTTGATCTTTACTGTCAAGTGGGGATACGCCTACCCGTGTAACATAATCTGGAAATTGTAATGTATGTACATGTATCTGGACAAAGGATATCAATATCGGAAGAAAATGATTCTGTTAAAACTGATCATCTACTTTAAATAGTAGAGAAGGTTGCGAGAAGGGAGGGGAGGGGGTGGATAAGTTCAAAAAGTTTTTCTCATTAAATCTGTTTTTTTTTAAATGAAAAACAAACGTTTCAGAAAAGATGTCTGGAGTTCATTTCACAACGGAGCTCCATCAAACTGAAAGATTGATTGAAAATTTTTGCCTTAGACTTCTACAAAATATAACAGAATGGGTGCAGTCAACCATACTGATCGCGAGTATCACGTTCTAAATTTAGAAAATAACAGTGCTCAACCAATTGTACTCCTAGTTAAAAAAATGAAAGTTTAGACACGCGAATAATACATCATTCGACTCAGTTTTCAAACCGACCTCGAATATGAGCAAAAACACACTGTTAATAATATATCGTAGATTTGTTTGATTTGAGCAAAAATTTTTTATTTTGATGTATCACGCCCACTTTTTTTCTACTTAAAATGTATCATCTTGATAGAGCACAAAAAGTTCTATACTTTTGTTGTATACAAAACTTTGTCTTCTCACAGAAAACAAGGTTTGTTTTACCTGAAAATATTACTATTGTAATCTGGCATAACTACACCGTTCTCATGTATATATCTAATCGAAAAAATTGAGAACATTTTTCTAAACTTTATCCGTCTTTTAAGTGAATATAGAAATACTGATCAATTAGTATGGTTAGAAAAACAATAACTTACATACAGGTGTGTGTTATTTCACAGATTTTTAGAAAACCTGTTGAAAAAAGAATTGGTATCCTCCTAAACAGTATTACTCAGATGGAACTTCTGGCAGCTATTTAAACATGCGCTGGCAATTGATAGCATAATGAAATTATCTTGAGAAAATTATAGCATAATCCTCATTATATTTCAACATTTCAGCCGGTAACAAAACTGTTACTATCCTATATTATTGTACAAAAATATTCTGAAAGTAAATTTCACAATTTTTCAACATTTTCTGGTTTAATCTTAAGAGAAAAAAAGTCTATTTAATGTTTCTGAAAATCATTCCTTAGTATAATGAGTGTAAGAAATTTAGCGAGAACTCAAACTGGATCACATTTTGTGCATACATTCTTCTATTTATTTGATGTCCCTTATATTTGTATATCGATCAATAAGCACCTGTGGAGCGCATTATACGTTTTTTAAAATCCATTTTTTTTACGTAAAATCCTCTTTTGTTCATTCCAAAAGCATTTTTAATCAAAATAAATGTTATATTTGAGAACAGGTCAACAAACTGCATCAAACAACGATTTTTTGAAGAAAAATCTTTCCTCAGAAAATTATCTGAATTCTCTTCAGGCGATTCTTAAAAAGAAAATGTTTTTGAAAAAAGTTTGTTTCTTCGTAAAAAGATATTTTGAGCAACGAAGAAACATGATACAGCAAGAAAAAATGTTAATTTTTCCAAAAAAAGTCCATCTGTTAAGTCAAAAATGACCACTGTAGTAGAGTGGCTCTGGAGACTTTTTGAAGAAAAGAATGTGGATAGATTTGCCATCCAACTTCTATGATTATCCGATTTACTTTTACTTATTATCAATCATAACCACGTGTTATCATTAGATTACTATTGTATATTTCGTGCTTATTTTTAACTTACACCCTCTCTGTTTTTTTTGTAAATATCCATCATGATTAGTAGTATTTTCTTTTTTTTTCATAATACATTAGTGTTTGCGTGTTGTTCATCTGACGTTTTGATTTTTATTGAAATAAATACCTAAAAGTCATGTCTGATTGATATAGTGTATTGAAATCATTATGGTATGTGTGTACATTTTGCATTTCTAATTTAACTATTATTATTTGGATTATCATCAACAACAAAAATGTAACTACTATGGATCGATTGTCATCTATCTCATCTCTTCATATTATGCGTGTATACGTTTATAACGGAAATAACTTGCTTGTCATCATCTCATATTACATATACATCATCCAAGATAGAGTTCCGCTTGTGTTAATTGTTCTTAATCGATCGACACGCCTACTATATGTGCTTTATCTCATACTAATATCTTCTATATATATATGGAATGTTTATCATTTTATATTTCTATGCACTTTACTCTATAATATATATGTTGGTGAAACAAAACAAAACAATTTTTATGATAAATAATGTGAAACAGAGTAGCTGTGATGAAAATGAACAAATTTGGTAACTGAGCTTAGCATATATATGAGAATAACAGCAATCATTAGGAAACGTTATGAATAATACTATTAATTATTCTTAGAGTTATACTCTTCTATACTTATCACACAGATATACATACACAATAAGAGTGAAAAATGTAATTAACTATTGCCTAATTGTTTGTCATAATTAAGATCATGAGATGTCTGTTGATCAACAATAATCATTAGTATTCATACTCTCATTGATAAAATTATCTTTTCTAGTTACATAATACTATTTAATGAAGATGATGGTACACAAGTGCTCTTATTTATGACAGTCACAATTGAATATTGTAACACATTAACATTTCTCTTCCATCCTCTCCTCGAAGTTCTGAATAGGAAAAATCATCTCATATGTAATATAATGGTGGAAGAAAAAATATATATTCTGGTTATATATCACACATTACAAAATACAGGTGCCTAATAATAAGTTGCATGAAATATGGTGTTATACACTCTAAGGTCTCTTTAATTAAAAGTACGTGCATTTTTTCATGATTAAGTATTTCTATTAAATAATTTTTTGAAAATAATAAAAGCAAAAAATAAGAGAGATATTAGTTCTATTACTTCCAGTCATAGAGAAGAATGAACCGGTTGAGCAAGACTCTGTTGTAACTGGATAATTCATTTATGGTTGAAAATCTACATGGATATCCTAATTTTTTCTTCTTTCATACTAAACAATTGTTTTGATCTTTATGTGTAATAAATGTTCGCGATATCTATCTATCGATAATTATAGAATGTATATCTCTCTCTCTTTCTCATATTAGATGAATGTTTGGTATTTCTTCTTCTTCTATTCTCTATTAATCCTCTGATATGTCTCTATCGCCTGTATATATTTAGTCACTTTTACTCATAAATTGGAAAGTATAGAAGACATCAAACTAAATAGTTAGATCTAAAATGTGAATAGAGTCAAATTACAAATGATATGATTGATCTTCTCTATTCTTTCTGTCTTTTTATCGTTCAATAAAAATAAATGTTTTTCTTCTTCTTAAACAAAGGTGTGATAATGTGTCGTCGTTGTCGTCGCACAATTACCTTGATTTTCAAAGTTCTCTCTTTGTTGCTCGATCATCATTATCATCATCATCACCATCATTTTCATGTACATATACAAAGTGTTCATATGTACAGATAGTTATTCTCTTCTTTTCTTGTTCACACTTCTTCGAAGAGTGAGTGATCTCTCTTGTCAGTAGTACAGAAGTAGATCGTTTGTACTACTCACTATAAAGCATGTCATATTAACACACATTTTAGAGAAGAAAATGTCAATGAGCTTAATATCTTGCCTTGAAACGAATGAAAAAAAAAGAAAACAAGTATTATAAAGCGGTTTAAACTGTTGATTAATGAGAAGAAGGATAAATGATGGTTATGAGAGATGTTCGTTTGAATTCAATAAATAAGAGAGAGACAAAGAACAATTTCTATCTTGATAAGCTGCGTGTTCTGAATGGTTTAAAAAGTTGCACGATACTCTTAGAGCTAAAGTATACTTTTACTTGACTATATAAGGAAGTTGATTTAGATAGTTAGTATCCTGCAGATGGAATGTTAATGTTCCAAGCTTCTTTTCCATAAACCGTAATTCGCTTACGTAGAACACGGATTTTATGGAAAATATTCTGCTATTAATATTCAAGGAGATATGATATTTATATCACACAACAGCAAATTACAAATACATTCTTTTTTAGAATGCCAAGCACTCTCTTTGACTCTTAGTTTAGTAAATACGTCATCTTTCTTTCACCAAACATTTAATGATTGATGCACATAAATGCGTTGTTGCATCATTTTTAGGCTTAAAAATTGCGATTCGTCAATTCGCCTTCAGGCACTTTGTCCACACATCTCTGATAATGCTGGTTTTAATAAAACTAGTCTCATCTTCAACACCTCAGCTCGACATGTTACTCATAAGCGTCTGACTGGAAGACAAAGGAGGGTTGTACCCATATCCAGTAACGGTCCTCTCGAGTCGTATTTCAGATTGTGAAATCTGGACTTGATTTCTCGAATTACGACAATAATTTTCGACTTGAAAAAAATCTGGATGATTCGGCGGTAGGGATGTTCAATAGACTGCATATGCTTCGCTATACTAATTATCAGCGAGTTTATTTTCCCCTTTATTTCTGTAGAGGAGACCCATATCGAAATAAGTAACTCCAAAAGTAGAATGGTTTGCAGGAAGATGCTGACGATCTACACTAAGTGCTTTTTTGTAGTGCTCAAGAGATAAGTTAA
>CAJNOQ010006483.1:0-13568 GCA_905250885.1 Didymodactylos carnosus
GTGTTTCCAAGCATAAAAAAGGAATCTTAACAGTTTTTAGCACTTTGCATCGAAAATAAAACCAGAAATATAGGTTCATTCGCGGCAGAACGAAGATTACATCGAACTTACACGAAGATGCCGCAAATTTTTCTTAAGTATGATATTTTAATCCATTTAGCGATAGTGCTCTACACTTCATCTAAAATACATTCTAATCGATGCTCTATATCGTACACGGCGAATAGCTGTAACCTAAAATATTACCTAATGATCAATTTTCTACGTCAACCATATTAGTTTTAAATTTTCAATTCGTTCCAATTCAGAAATCCGTTCAAGTTCGGTTTATGAAAAGAAATTCTACACAACCTTTTTTCCCCGCTACACACGAATACTGTTGGACACGCATCGGATTTTTAATCGGTTAACTGGACTGTTTCCTACATACCGTTTCAAACGTATTTTCAAGAATGTGAACAAAAATAAAAATAAAAATACGTTTCGCGGTTATATCGATTATGATCGGTTTTAGTTAATCGATTAAAAATTCGGTGCGTGTTCAAAAGTAATAATGCGTAGTGGGGAAAAACCTTTATGTAGAATTTCTATTCGGAAACCGAGCTTAAATAGGTTTTGGAGAACAAGTTTACGAACTGAATAAGAACCGTTTCTGAAAGGGTATTTGAACTCAGGAAAACCTTTTTCAAGGGTTTTCAGAAATGTTACTATATGAAACGCATTTGGGTATTTCAGAGTCTGTGGCTAGCAAAAACAAAGTCAAAAGTCATCAAAACTCTTTCATTTTTTTCGACGGTTTGATCGAGTCTTTCCGTTTTGCATTGTATCAACGAGCTTAAACTGTGAAGAATTTGTTGCTGACGAGACGAGTTTGCGTGAAACTGTATTCTCATCTATTGGCACAAAATGGTGCAATTCTCTAATTCTTTTAATTGAACTTTTAGCATCTGGTAACTGACTCCATCGATGTTTTAAGCTTGATTCGAAAGTCTTTTGTAGGAAACCAAAGAGTATAAATAGCTGCAACTGACACAATGTTTTTAGCACAAAAAAACGTCTAAAACCTATCAAAACCTCACGAGTTTTCTAGAAATCCCACAAAAAACCCATTCTCACACAAGTGTCTTGATGTCAGATCTGGATTCTGCGCTAAAAATAAAATAAAAAGTGATTTTCATCGGTTTTGACCCGCAATAATAACAGAGAATTCCTTAAGAACCCTCTGGATTTCCAGAAGCCTTTTGGCCTAGATGGTGTGAACCGACACGAGTTCTTTTTACTGAAATGTATAGAACTCACTTCGCTCTTTCATTTGAGACTAGAATGAAGGTTCTACGACATGTTCTCTAGTTACACGAAGCTTTGCAACGTAGGTCATTTCGGTTGGAAAATGAAGAAAAACGGCATTTTTCGCTGGGACAGTATTTTGCGTATAACTGTTTTTTAGAAAAAGATAGAGAGCTGCGGTTTTCACCATTGAAGTCAGCGTCCAAAACTGCATCTAGCAATTTTTATTAAGCCGCTGACGTAACTAGTTTTGTATAATGTGGTAGAATCCTTGTGGATTAACCCACCCACGAGAGGACAGGGACAGAAACGAGGGCGTCCACCGGGAAGACGTGGTCTAACTATTCGTGCAAATATAAAACAACGACGAACGAATAGCGAGGAGATGGAGTTGATGATAGAAGCGATCAAAGTAACATGGAAGTAAATCAAGAAAACAACGAAAATCAGGAGATGGAAGAAGAGAATAGTAAGCAGCTCAATTGCTCAGATCAGTGACCAGCAATAAGTTGAGTGTCAGTTGAAGTATCAAGTGATGAAAACGATCAAAATCAGCCTACCACGTCCGCTTTAACAACACCAAAGCCAAAGTCATCTACAAAAAGTTATTTTAAATTAATAGCCTCAAACACTTATCAGTGTAAACTATGTACTTAAGTCTAATTGACTTTACACTTAAATAATGATCGTACGTTCTAGTTTTTCTTATTAGTTAAATAAATAAGAAATAGATTCTAAGGTGAGATAGTCTAGAACCACAAATACAAAGGTTTTCATGGAGGATACGAGGAACAGGGGGTGTTTCGACCTGATATTTATTCCATCTGAAACTGAAAAATCAGGCGAAGAAAAAATCACTATCTTTTTCAAATAATAAGAACTGTGGATGTTTGTTGCATAACTTCGAAACGAAACGAGCTAGAGACACTGGATTTTCATCATTAAAAGCAAGAGTCTTTGAGGTATCTTTCTATAACAGATATAAATTCAAAACTATTTTTTTAAAGTAGGTTTCCGAGGAGACCTTTAGGAAACCGGTTCATAGCTCAAAAGCTTCAAAAACAAAAAAATCTATATTGGGTGGAATAAGCCATGTCTGTCTATTTTCGCGTAAAATTAGGAAATTCATAATTCAGTAAAAATCGAACCAGGCTACCTCAGACTATCAAGATACACTCGATTTTATCTATTGAATGAGATTCTATAGGTGAGAGTAGTAAAAAACATTTTCTTACTTCGGAAGAGTTCCAGAAAACCTTTGGAAAAAGAGAAGTATTTTATGTTGATTTATAACAGTTCTATCGAACTCCATGATATGCTGCAGATAAAATCGAGTGTATCTTGATATTCTGAAGTAACCTGGTGCGATTTTGACTGAATTATGAATTTCCTAATTTTACGGGAAAATAGGCAGAAATGAATTATTTCACCTAATACAGATTGTTACTAGGTTTTTGAACATTTTTCGAAAAACACAAATGCTGTCATGAGACTCAGCGTGGTCGATAACCTATGTTTTCATGCGTTTTGAAATTTCTAAATATCAAGAAGGTCCGGTTCTGAGGTGTCTCAGAAAAAGTCCACTCCTACACCACCGATCGCAGATGAATCTGTCGGGTTTTGGCAGATATGTAGACCAGATGTCGCTCGATTTTAGGGGTATTTTCAAGCATTAGACTTGTAGAAAACGTTAGGGAGCGACAATCTTGTCTTGTCTAATGACATTTCGTATTAAATTCTATGGTAATGATTGATGATTGATATTGTTGTATATTTATTACAGGCATTTAATATAAATGAATATTATCGTTTTGAAAACGTAACTCATAATCTTACATACAATTATCGGATTTTATACATGAATAATACAAATCAATGCTGATAAACCAATTGGCAGTTTACATTTGCAAATACACTTTCTTACGATAATCACATTAAATGATTTACTTTTTTGCTGATGAAGGCATGTTTTTGCTAATCCATAAAGAAAAAATTCATTTTATTTATTCTGAAAAATTAACATAATTCATTGAAAGGAAAAATGTTTTTTTCCGATAACAAATTAAAGCACCTAAGGAGTAAACGTCCTTACGTTCTAGTGTAACGTATTTTTATGAACATCCTGCTAAACGTTAACTTTTTTTTTTCTCAAAACCAATTATATGGTTCTACAGGCACATTTAGCCACAAAACGTTTTATATTAGATATAGATAATGAGCTCTAATACATGTACATGACAACTAGCTACTTTCACACTCAAATAAGAAGTGATTTGTTCAACTAAATTCGTTTCTCGGTGGATAAACTGAATAAATACATACCACCAACGTAGTGGTGCAAGAAACAAATGCATCCATTCATGATTATACGTCCCATAACATAACGCTAGTACTCCATGAACGATGATGGTGCCTGCGCGCGTCAGTGGAGCGTATGCATCATAGCGCACTGTCTGTTTTATTTCCATAACGCGAACTTCTGTTATTGAACGATTTTGGACAACATAAACGTAGTCGCCGATCCGAACTTCAAATGCAAATTTGTACCGTCTATTGGTTTCATTGAATTTACGAACTAATAATGAATGACTCGCAGTTAGACATAATGGCTTATTAGTAAACGATGTATGAATTTCTAGATAATTTTTAGATTCTTTTTCAGAATACGTTTTGTGCTTAAAAACGGTCAGCACAGTATCCCACTTGACTTGTAAACGATTGTCAAGGTATTCAGATACTAGGATTCGATCACCACTTTTTAAATTGCGTATCATTTCTGCTGTGCCATCTTCTTTTAGCACCGTTCCGGTACCATCAAAGCAAACGCCACTTGATTTGGGTGTAGTTGTTCTTCGTGTTGTTGTAGTAGTAGTAGTGGTGGTAGTTGTACGGAAGTTCCTCTGGTATGTCCGCAAGTTTCTTCTCAGAGAATTTGCAAACGTGCGGTTGACTCAGCAACCTTCATCTACTCTGTTAGTGATATTCATCTAAGGCATTTCAGAACGAATTTCTTATTGCACTCTATAATAGTTACCTATTTTTTAAAATTACTTTTTATTTTAAAATTTTGTAACGTATAGTAGAATTCCTAAAATACACCGATGTCTTTCTCGATTTGTATCTTAGTAGTCGTCGTAGTGGTAGTTGTTGTTGCTGGCGGTTTGGACGTCACTACCGCAACAGGTACAATAATGATAATAAGACAGCCCACAATCAGAATCGACAATAACATAATGGCCTTTTTACTACATGAACTGGGAGGAGGGATGTTTTGGTGAATGACTGGAATTGTATAAAGCGAGGCACGACGTGGCACATCTCTGACATTTCTAGGATTGCGATGACAGTTTTCCTACAAGTGCCAAAATTATCTGTGAACTCAGAACAAGAGTATTTTTTTGAATTTCTTTCAACGTACTTCGTGCTCGTGTGAATGATGAACATTAATTTGGCTGTTGCAATACACGCATTGACGTGTTTCAGGAGGTCGATGTGGGTAGTTAGGATAATGGTGATGCTGCGGGAATATGAGGATTGAAGGATGATCTCCACTTGAAGGAATCAGGGGATTCTAATAAAAAAATTCATAGAGCACTAATAAACATTCCTCCAGCCACTGAGCTTACCGCGTAGGTGCCCAAACGTTTATATTGGGACTAACTACTTCGTAACGATTCTATTAAATTCATGACATACAACAACACTCTGCATATCATTTTATGAAAGCAAAGGAAACACTACGCAAAACTTTCATTCGTTAAACAATTTGAGCTTAACATAAGGCAACTAAGACGATTTCAGCGATGTTTCCAAAATTAGGGTTCCTTAACTATAGCTTACCACTCTGCTTAACGTTGCCGGTTGCGGGGAACGTATTCTTGTGGGTGCTAAGGACCTTTGGAGATGCGCAAATGTAGGTCGATTGGCTGGACATTGTGACATGCATTTTGAAATAATTGACCACATATTGTTTTGGCAGTTCTCCGGCTGTTCAACTCTTTTCTCTTGTAAAACCAGGTGACGAATTTCGTTATCATCATGTATATTTGACCAAGGTATTTCACCTTTTGAATAGGCTTCCCACATCAAAACACCCATTGAAAACATATCCGACCTTTCTGAATAGGAAAGACGGGAATTAGGATCCCGGAGAACTTCAGGTGCAGCGGATCGACATGGAATAGTGGTTATGGCTGTAGCGGAAGAGTTTACAGATGCATACAACATACTGTTCTGACTGAGACCAAAATCTGTGAGTTTTACAAAACTGTTTTCGGGTTCCATTTCGTCAAAACGAAACACTAACACATTTCGACATGCTAAGTCTCCGTGAACGATTGTATTTTGTACAAGATAATCCATTGCTTCGCATATTTGTATGAATATCACACGCAGAATATTTTCACTGGGTGTTCTGCCTAAATCCAAAAGAAAATTGTATAAGTCTCTGTCAGGAGCCAATTCTTGAAGCAGAGTAACCATATTGTTGTTTGGTGTGTTCGACGGCACAAGGACCAGTCCATATGTCTTGATTATATATCGATGATGGCTCAAATCAGCATAATACGATGCTTCTTTTTTTGCTTTAGCACCAGTTATTTGTAATAAAACAATGGGTGGTCCATTCAGTCGCACCCATTCTGCTTCAAAAATATGTTTTCCAGCGGTTGAAAATACAGGCCGTCTATTGGGCTTTTTTCTAACATCTTCATTGAGAATATACTGATATTTCTGACGCACAGCAACTTTTTTGAATTCTTCTACAAGTTGATGTACAACAAAATTGGGACGCAATGCCTCTATGTATAGTGTTTGTCGAGTTAATGGACTTGTATGATTATTATTTATCCATTCTTCGATGGCTCTTCTTTCATAGGTATGACCATCGTCAGCCATAACAGGATCGTCAAAGAGTTCAAATGTGATGGGACAAATCAATGGCTCCTTTGATATTTCCACTGTACCGTCTAAGTGGTTCATTTTAAGCTGAGCTATGAAAATTTGACTAGTTTAAGTTAATTAGTTAAGGATTAGTTCATATGACATGTTACGACGTTACTTCATTGAGTCTTTCTTCTTTCTTTAAAATTTTATACTTCAGTAAACTATCGCCTTATTAACACTTCACCACGTACTAGTCACTCTACTCTATCAAAAAATTATGCTTCCTTCAAAGATTTAATAGCTAGTGAATGCCTGTTGGACGAATGGCTAAAATCTGAATGAAAAAAATCGTGAGCTCGTATTCTTACTTTGAACTGATAATAATAATAAACGCTTATCCTCAAAATATGAGCGCTTAGAGAAGTAAAATAATTTTGCGTTTTATGGTTCTCCACGCTGCTGCGAAAACGAACACCAGCAATGGCTGATTTTATCTGTGTATTTGACTGCAGCCATTGTGACATTCCTTCATACTCAATGACTTGTAATTGTGTACAGTTTTGTTAAAGAAATAAAGGTCAAAATAACAGGAAAATAATTTAAGTGACTCAATTTTTGGTATAAGAAGTTTTCTTCAAATTGTAGTGATCGTTGCAATCTACGGTAGCTATCAAACCGATGAGTCATCATATACACTCCACCGACTATACAGTAAGATTAGAAATGATTTATATTACACTTTTTCAGCTCTTATCTGGCAAAGCTTACCTGTAATTTTCTTCCAAGTAATAAATGTTTTATTGATATCTATCTATATGGGTACAAACCCGAAAGTATTTCTTTAATGACAGAAGATTAACTTAATATAAATTCAATAGATGCAGCTATTTTATGATGTAACGTGAAATGCGAGGGAGAAAAATTATCCTAAACACGAAGTTTCACCATGGACGAGTAATCAGCGAAAAAAGTGTACCCAGATAGGCAATCGACAATGGAGAATTCATTAGGACCGGTTTCGAGAATCTAGGAGTTGTTAAAACCGTCGGCTATTTCTACCCACGGACGGTTTTTCGACGCTATTAGATCCAACGTTTGGCTAAATAATTTTCACCTTGTCGTTTTTTAAGAAACATAAAAACGTATGGAAACAACGCAATCAGCCAGACAACAAAGTGAAAGCACGTGCCATATATCGCCGTCATCAGGTGATCAAAAAGGACATGTTAAGAACATGTGCCCTAACGGCACATGTCCTTCACTACCGTTTATGAAGTATGTAAAAGATATTGGGAAGACGATGGATTCTACTAATCGTTAAAAAACAAGAATGGCTCCCGATATTTTTTGAATACTTTCCAACGAAAAGAGCTAGAATCTTGCGGTTTCAGCATTCGACAGAGGACAGTTTGGGAAGTAGATCTGTGAAAAAATTCAGGCGCCGGATCTGGTTTAGTATGGTAAGCCATTGTACACAAAATGTCCGAGCTTGCCGCTTCTACGCCAAACAATGGATTTTGAATTCGGAGACATCAGCTAGAACCGCCAGGCCGTCCGCTTTCAAGCTATTCAGGTTTTCATTTCCAATGGTTGAGGAATTCAGAGGTTTTCCAAGGACCTATCTATCAACTAAATTTCATGTTTGGAAACTTTCAAAACGCATAAAACATAAGTTATCGAGCACGCTGAATCTTATGACAATGTTTGTTTTTCGACAAAGCTTCAACTAGTTAGTGAATCTACACAAAAAGAAGTAAATTAGTTTTTACTATATCCACCGAAAACTAAAAAATTCATAACTCGGTCAAAATTGTTCGAACCTCCTTCAAAATATCAAGATATAATCCATTTTATCTGTGTTATACCATGAACTTCAATAATAATTTTAAAAGCTAACAGAAAGTACTTTGGTTTTTGAAAAATTTTCTAGAAAGTTTTGTACTAATTTTTACTACAAAATAAGGTTAAGCATAAGCCTGCAAAAATCCAGCGTTCTTTTTGAACGTGAACACTATGGCACGTTGGCGTTCCTAGAACGTGAACGCTAAACATGACGTTTTTTAATGATCTGGTAAACGTAAACTTTATTTCATATGGACGGTGTTGATCTTGTGTGGAATGAATAGTATTGCAAAGCGTTATATAGCAATTTTACCTAGTAGTATACCAAGCGAAACAACTTTCTCCATTATCAGTTATATTTAGTGTAAAATCAACGCTCGTTTGCATGGGTCACGATAACAAAGGAAAACGTATGTAGTTACTGAAATGGTTTGGACCAAGGAACTTCAGTTTCACTGCATGAAAAACTAGTCCTCTGGTCAGGAAATCCGCGATCTGTTCTTGGAAGAACCAGTGTCCTGATCGGAGAACCAATGACTATCCCTTTTACATTGCGATAATCTGGTCACTGCCCTGAGCAGACCATCTGATTGTTAATAGAATTTCTATTGATTAGATAAGGTCAAGTAGAAATATATATGTTCTTTCTACAGTAAGTACAAGAACAGAATTTTATATTTACGTCAGACAATATGAACACCGTTCGTATAAAAATAGCTGACGTTCACCACTACTTTAGCGTTCACGTTCAAGGAACGAAACGTGAACTTTTACAGGCCTAGTTAAGCAGATAAAAATATCCTGACTACACTATCAAAAAAAAGTGTCTTAATAAAGCACTCGGTTGGCTTAAAAATACACCCACAGTGCGTTTTGAAGACACGTTAGGTGTATTTTCTCATCTTTTTACTGTTATTCGCCTTCTTGTCTTCGAAAAAACACCTCTAAGTCGCTGCTTTTTTAGAAAAAAATAGCTTAGGTGCATTTGATAGACATCACCAATATATCAAAAACGCACAATGCAATTGCTACGGTGAAGACCCTTAATCACCCATCAGCCACGGATAAATCACGTAGTCATATTTAAGGCATTGAAAATGCTACGAGACTCTTGTTAGACTCTGAGTCATACTGGTAGCTACTCAAGATATAATGTTTTAATAATGTCTCCTAATAGAAATGATAGTTTCTATTCCTTCTTTATTGATTGCTTTATCGATGAAACACGTGTCAAATAGGTACAGAGACTATTGTTTTTAATACCCTGGACTACAGTCAAGAAGAGAGTTTGTGAGGGGTGAGGGTGAGGGTTTGTTCAATTTATTTTTTTCCACAATGTGTTTATCTGTTTCTTATTTGATTTAACATAAACGTTTCATCCTGCTCTACTGTTATTGAGTTATTTTTAGTTTATTAGCTGTTTTATTTTTATAATCTGTTGCTTGCTTATTTAATTTTGGGACATGTTAAAATAAAATGTTTTTCGTAGTAGCCTACTTTTACAAGGCATCCCGGCGTAGTTAATACATCGTCAATGTCTTAAGAACATCAGGATGTCTTACTATCCCCTTGGCCAGAAATAGTTAGACAGAAGTATTTATAACATATCATTACTATAAAATTATATTTTTAGAAAAGTAATTACATATTCTGGTAGCGCTTGAAATTTTCTATTAGTCTCTGCTTTTCCAACTTGGATTCGAAATTATTTGCTAGCAAAAATTTTGAAAATTGTTAATGTTAACCTCTACCTGTCACATTCCCACGAATTGTAACGGGTGCGGCCTCTCAGTATTTTCTATTTTTCCTGTATTTCTTTAGGACCCCAACGTTAATTTTTTTCTTAATAAAAAGATGCGCTGCAAAATACTGTACAAAACCATACCTAAACTTTACTTTCAGAACGTCAATCAAGAAAACTACGCATATTATATGAAAGACGAAAAAAATGAAAGCTTTGAAAATCTGGTATTTTTTTCCACTTGAACCTTTTTCTTCAGCTATTATTGCCGTAAAAGAGGATTGCAATAGTGAGAACTCAGTTCTTTTTGTACTTTTAAATGTGCTCTTTCTCATGGTCTGTAGAAGAAGAAGAGTTAGTTGAAGAAGCATGGAATATAATCCATGGGAATGCGATACGTGAGTACATTAACAGTATTCCAAATATTTGTCAGCAAAGAATTGCAGGTCAATACCGGCAAAGTACAGGATCATAGAAAATTTCACGCGCTTCCAGAATATATACTTACTTTTGTAATAACTTGTTTCTATGTTTAAAATAAATATGAAAAATGAATGAGAAAGGAATAAAAAGTGCATTTTCGGGGTATTTGACGATGAGGGTGCCTTCACTGTGCTTGAATTTCTTTTTAATGAATAAGTGCAATTCAAAACGTACATATATAGGGTTGTAGAGAATTCTGCGCACTATACGCATATACAATTACTTTTCTAAAAATGTAAATTTATAGTAATAATATGTTACAAATACTCTAACTATATTCGGGAGAAAAGTGGATTTTATTAATTTTTCGTAAAACTTGATCTCTATAAAGCGACGCCTATAACTGGGGAAGGAAACACTTAGAGCGCCATCTTTTGACTGTAACTAGTCTACATTGGTTCTATTTCTGGTAAAAGTCACAGACCGATCGGTGATATCGCGTATCTCAGTCTGTGGGGCCCTATGTGATAATGGCTCTTAAATTGGTAGATTTACATCGATTAATTGTCAGGATTTTATATATGGATCACTGATGAGTAGAAGAGATATTCTCTGTCGATCATAAAAATTTCAAATAGAAACGGTTAACATTCGTTGAGTTAAATCAATTTTTCTAAAAAGATGGTCGAGAAGAGACTGTACGAAATGACTGTCTTAAATCGAGAGTCATTTGTAGGATTATACTAGATTTAGATGAATAGACAACCCAGTTATTAATCTTTACTTTAGATATGATGCAAGGTTGATGAAGAAAGTGACTAGTAGCTCCTCGCACTTGCTCCACTATCGCGGGACAGCATGGTGACCCTCAATTAGAAACTTGCTCAGACGACTGATCAAAAAACATATTTGATAATTAAGACTCAAAGGAACTACCAGACAATCCATCATTTCCTTGTGAAGAAAAAGGTGGAACAACTGGTATGGGAAGAGAGGAATCCATGACTATAGCATGATATCTCAGGAACTGAAGAAGAACTTCAACTTACCTGATATGAAAGTGATTGAGTGCGTTGTTGTTTTTTATGTCTTCGACGATAACAATATTCTGAACCACGTGTTAGAGCCCTGCGGATTTGAGATTTTCGAACCCGTTCAGAACTTTTTCGGACCCCGAATCCAATCCCGACTTTTTCAAATAAAACCCGTCCCGAACCCGCTCGAACCCGAAATATTTTTTTTCTAGTGAAGTAGTGCTCTCTTTCATTTTAACATTAGTAAACTTCTACTCGTAGAGGTACAAAAATAAAATTCACTTGGTCGGTTGTACGTCTGGTGCGAAACACCTGTCCGTTTTCCTTATTTTCCATTCTTTTTTATTTATTTAGAACTATCTCTTATCTTCCCTATATCAAACTAGAAGAATCAAGATCGGAAACAAACCCGTTCCCGAACCTGTTCAAATGAACTGAAACCCGTCCCGAATCCGAACCCGAAAAAAAGCTTTCGAGATCAGGTTAAACCCGCAGGACTCTACCACGTGTACTGTTTTTTTAAATGATTTCCTAATCTGGTGAAGGGCAAGAGCAGCCCGAATGAGAGTGGTGTTCTCCATGATTTAAAAAAAGGTTTTTTTTCGGAAAGTGAGACTTGTTGGAGCGCCCAGGTAAGAAAATACTAACAGCACAACTGTCGGTCGCCTTTAGGGCTAGCGCGAAACAACGACAGATCCGACCCAGGAGCATTTATAAGAAAAATTAAGGTAACATTTGTGATCAGCGCACGAAAACTGCATCGAATGATGTACTGCTCGACTATATTCTGCCTTTTTTCCATAGGAAAGGCGGCAAATCTTGTGTTCTTCTGTTATACATGAGTAAAAGATCTTTTTCTCCAAAAATGTTTCCTGCTCGCCGTCACTGTCTCCCGTTAACACATTCAAAGCGCTAATAATTCACGTCACACATCTTATTCTTTTTCACGGCCTCTGCAACTGTTTTTACCCCTTCATTTGATACATTGTTGTTCCACATATAAAGAGTTGTTAATGTCTGGTTTGTTTTCAAGGCTTCTGCAACTGCTTTTGCCACTTCAGCTGATATATTGGTGCCACCACCAAGAGGTGTTGTGCCATTAGACCTTAATTTTTCTATAATTTCTTGCTGTTTCTTGGGTAGTTTTGTCAGATAAGTTTCCGATAAACTTGATTTTTCCAGTTGCGTTCCAGCTGATGGTGGCGTGGTCGATAAGAACGGTGAGAAGGGTAGCTTTGGAGAACCTGAAGAGGAAGCAATGAAGCTGGAAGACAGACATGCAAGGTCTTTTTTTTCTAACATGAATACTGTATGGAGCTTTGCAGGTCATACTTTACTGTCAACTTCACAATGCAGAAAGAATGCATTAAAGAACTAGTGAATATTTTGATGAACCCTTTTTGCGTGACCTACTACAGTTATGCTGTTTGATTACGGTACGGTAATAGGTGAACTCCCTAGGTGTAAAGTGTGATTCTCCATCAGAAAAAACAACCTACATCAAAATATTTTTGACATTTTGATAGATATGGAAACATAGGTAAGATCTGACTGAGCTTCACAAAAAAATAGACTATTTACGTCCCCGTAGACTCTATTAAATCTCTCTGTCGACAAAGGTAAACTGGGTGTAATCATAAGTTACCCCCTTTCGCTTTTCCTTGGTTGCGGAAATCTTCGTGTACTCTAATCTTTTGAATCCAAGAAGATTGTTGTTTATCTTCTTCGACGCGGAAGTTCGATGGATCGATAAGTTCATTTTTTTTTCAGCTCCCTATTGACTGCGGACCACTTCTGACAGGTTCAGATCGGATACAGTCTGTCGACATCGCAACTTGTGAGTACCGCAATTGCTCTCTAGTTATGTTTGTTTTTTGTAGGTAATGCACATAAATTTAAACGTTGATGTTAATGTAAATTAACTTGAAAGAATATGAATTTACACTAAATTATTTTTGATTATTTGCACGAATTCGACAAGTGCAATTCATATAAATCAACCTTTTTTTTCAAAGTCGTTCACATGAATACGGAACTCTTTTCGTTTGGTTAAAATCAACTTACATTAGCTTCACTCTTTAGTTTAATGCAAATGATTAGAAAAAAACTAATGTAAATTAATTTTAATAGGACAAAAGTGCAAGAATTAATTTCAATTTTTACATTCACCGAAATCAGTTTATTTTCTTCAGTTAATTTGTTTGAATCAACAGAAGTTAATGTAAACTAATTAGAAACCCAAACTGATCCAACTAGAAAATAAATTACATTGAATGAATGTGAAGACAAGATTTTCTTTTTTTTATTTACTTAAGGGGGGGGGGGGGGGGGGGGGGGGGGGGGGGGGGGGGGGGGGG
>CAJNOQ010006484.1:0-13564 GCA_905250885.1 Didymodactylos carnosus
CTGGTTTTCCAAAGATCCTCTAGAAACTCGATCTCTGGAATTTTTTCAAAAGTTGCTTCTGCTTGTAGAAAGTTCTGCTCAAGTCTTGGCTATTGAACAGCGGAAATCGCAGGTCTCTATCTCATTCTTATCAAAAGTTATTCAAAAAGTGGCTGACTGTCTTGTATTTTGGAACGCATAGTAGTGCGAGTCAAAATGATGGCGCTCGGGTTTTCATTATACTATCTGTAAACACTTTTTTACCTACGAGCGAAACACTAGCTGGTAACTCATTTCCGCCATCTTTAACTGGACTCATACCTCTTCAAAACGTTTTTGATGATTTAAACTCGGCAGCTAGTCCTCGAAAATACTTTTGCTTGCATTTTCTTAACTTGTTTGTAGCTTTATTTCTAACAATACGCAAACTGCTAACTTTCGCAGCAGGGACATTTTGGTTTACTGTTTGAAAAGTAATATAAGTAATACTCAGATCAACTAGCTTTTCCTTTGGTTTTTTTTCAATATTCCAGGCACATATTTGTTGATACTGGTGTTAACAAGCTGTTGAAAGTGGCGTAGTGCCTTACCTATATCGTCTATCTCATTAAAATTAGTACTGAAGGAGGATAGAGACAGAGATAGTTTGAGATCAGCTCAATCACATTGGTGGAAATTTCTCACATTCCGATTACTAGTAGTCTCCAAGACCGAGATAGACGAAAATTTACTTGATAAAATCCTATGATATGGGTTACCAAGGGTATCAAATAAGCAACAATCCGAAGGTAACTGGACTGATGGATAGTACACATTATTGGACTTTGTTTCTCCAAGAGTTGTTGATGAGTCTGCTGATGATGAAAGATAGACTAGGGCGGGGTAACTCGCATAAGTGGCAGTATAAATATGGGTGACTGACAGGATCTAATTAAAATCTTCTGCTAGAATAAGATGTCTCCGATTACCTGCGACATTATTTATCAGAGCTTACAACAGTACTTAACCATGCACAGCGAGCAACCTTTCATTCAATTTCTTCCACAAGGACGATCAATATGGCATGTTACTAACCTACAAATATCTAAAAACACATATATGAATAGAGTTCTGCAATTCATTTAGCAATAAGATCCGGATGAATAATAGCTGGTTAAGCAGATTGTAACGAAAATAAACACTACTTGTACATAAGAAAAGAAATATGTCGGAGGCCACAGATCTAACTTTTTTTTATACTTTTCTCATCTTTTGTGAATAAATCTATATCACATCACACGCACACACAAAAGAAAGAGGACCGAAAGTTATGCATGTGTGAAAAGAGATAACTCTTTATTTGCCAGTTCTCTAATATAAATCTTATTTAGACAATCCTGTCATTTGAATTACAGTGCGCCTGTTTACTATATTACGATTATACCAGCAAATTCTGTTATCTTTTTTTATTGTTGTTCTTTGTTTCTTTTATAGTTTACGACCATACTAACATCTGCTTGTTTTGGATTATTGCTAACTATTTTTTTGTTATCTAATTACTCGGCTCTATTTCCAACTCAATATACAACATGTAAATGGACGTATTCGCTTTGTCATTTTTAAATAAAAGATGTTTAAAATCTATTTTTCTGAGTCCACGAATACGTTTAAGAAAAAGTCATATTTTAAATCAACCACTGTCCACTGTGAGATGTTGGTAGAGATACTGGATGCTTCTTTCTCTTTGCATGAAGTTCATTCACCATAAAGATAGCAATGGCGAAAAAGCATAAGATCCAGGAGTGACTGGAACTAAAGTTAACAATTTATACATCACCTGTAGCTCCAAATCTTCTGGTTATATGATGCTCTTTCACATACTGATGATCGTGAAATTTTCTATTTTTTTTCATAAGTTTATCAAGACATATTTTGTAGATGTAGATTTGATGTGTACGATAATGCTCTCTGAAATGATCTTCATTTACCGGATAAAAAATAAATATTAGTCGATTGGGTAACCGGTTTATTCATAATAAAAAGAGACATTGGTGACAATTAGTACTGAAAACAGTACGGAAAAATAAAATAAAATGACAAAACTTATTGTTATAAAGAAAATAGAAAAGAAATGAAAATGATAGATAATAAACACTATTTTCGCATTCGACGAATCACGATAACATTCAAACAACAGTGTTCTCAGGCTATCCATTGTTCAACCAAAATGACATATGGCTCAAACTTTTTCTTACTCTCATCATTAGTTCAACTAAGAAAAGATACTTGTGATTCGTTGGAAACAAGTAATATACAAAGTAAAACAAACGTTTTTTGGTATTTTATACAGCAGTAGATGTTGTTGCTGTTGTTGGTGATACCTTTCGAACATGGGATATTGAATGAGCTGCCGTTGTACTTGTTCCACCACTTGGTTTTGTCATACCTGAAAAAGGTGAACAACGAATACGTTGATTTGCTAATTCTTTTGATTTGTTCATATTTTGCGCTTTCTCTCGTTCACGTTGTAGCCAATCGTCAACAGAAAGATCTCCATTTGCTGATGAGGCTGTTGTTGATTTAATGATGACAGATTGATCTGCACGCTCGTTCCATTTGGCCTTTGACATCAGTTTACGTTCTAAACGTTCATATTCAAGTTCCAATTTATTTTCATGCTTTTGAGCTACTTTCATACGATCATAATCCTTAGAAGTGGCAGTATAAACGGTATGCGAGGATATTTTTGTCATAGGTTTCGATTTTGACAACGGACTGTTACTACTAGCCATTTTTCTTCAGCTAAAATAAAAAAAGTTGAAAACTTAGTATAAATCAGCTATATTTTTTTCCAGTATTCGTCATCCGTAATGTCATCAAAGGACGGGGGCTTATAAGGGTCAAAATTTTTCCTTGATATTTCTGAACAAGAGTTACATATTCAGAATCAGCGTGAAATTCTACGTCGAATGAGGTATATGGCACCTTGGAAAAGCCATTTTCAATTTTTCGGAAAATTTGAAGCCCCTATTCCACCTTTGGAACATCGAAAACCGTTTTTACTCAGAATTTTTCTAAAGATACTTTATTCGATGCAGAATTTGATGCTGATCGTGAATATTAGGTAAAGAACCGAAAACGAAGAAACGAACACTTCCTAGTAGAGGAATGACACTTAGATAATAAGAAATCAAATGAACGGAAAATGGAATTCCTATCAGAAAAATGAAAGAAAATGATTTATGTTTTGCTCAAGAAAAATTTAAAATCTCAATTTTTGATGAGTAACCAAGAGTGGTTTGCCTGAAATGTTAATGTTTTGCATAAGTCTTAATTTCGTATAAGACATTCTCTTCATCTATAAAAAAAAGGTTCATCGAAGATTCTCAGAAAAATTTAAGTTTTACGTTCTCAATGGAACTTTGAAGCTAAAAGTATTCTCAACTCGACCTTAAAACCAAATTTTCGCTCGAATGAAGGAAGCATTTTGAAGCAAAAGTGTGGATTTCAAAAGTTGAGAAAAACGCAATTTTCTGGAATATAGAGAAGGAGTTTTTTGAACTTAAAACTTGATTTTTACATTTAAATTTAAGGACTAAACTTTTAGCGTTCTCTACTAGCTGTCGAAACAGCGGTAAATCCACTAACACCACTATTAATCATAATAGGACCAATATGTGATTTAGATTTTCATTTTTCTGAAAAAACAAAGTTTCTGACTATTTTTTTGACTCTTCAAATTAAAATGCCTTTCTAAGCAAAATGAAAAAAAATTTAAAATCTGACTCCGTTATATTATTTTCAAAAAACTATCCGTAGCTCGGTTGCACCTAAATCAGAAAATCAATCTAGTCATCTTTTGAATCTCATAGTTTTGACCTTTATTCGAGCGTTAGCTTCGAAAAACTTTTATCGTAACAATACTTTGCCACAACATTTCCTAAAAGTTTCAGCTGGATCGATCGTGTAATTCTTAAATTGTTTTCGATCAAAGGAAGCGAGTCTCTACAAGTGACAAAGCTGATCAACTCAAAATTATTATTCATCGATCACTCTCAAGTAGAATACAACTGCAATTTTTGTACTTATTCGACTTATTATTATTTATTCGATTCAAGTAATTGAACGTAATAATTTTCTGTCAGGTTAGTCTTCTGTTCATAGCTGCAATTGATGATTAGTAGAAAAAAATTTCAAAAAATCATTTTTGAAATTGACAGCTAAAGATATCGGACTACTCGAGATTAGGTATGCACTCGTTGCAGTTAAAAAGCAGTTAACTGTAATTGCTAAACTGTAGAAGCATAAAATTGGTACATTTGATAATCGAAACTGATCATAACTGTCAGAAAAAATTTATACAAGAGATAGAATATCGAAAACGAAAATCTATATGTTTCTGCTTAGAATATTGTGTCATGTTCTTTTATAGGTTTTTTGACAAACTCTACCTTTCATCCGGTCACATTACGACTCCTTGAAAAAATAGTCCCATCGAGCTCAACTTTTTACCATAGATACTTCATACTCTATCAGATTCTAAATCTCTTTTAAGTATTTTCAAGTTGAACTTTCGGTCTCAGAAGGTTTTTAAAATCAAAGACCGATTTTTGCACACTTTTTACATAGGATTTTTAACATTTTTCGAAGGAAAGTATGTTTTTGAATACATAAGGTGTGAGAATGAGTTTGCAAAGTAGTTTCACTCACAACATATTTTTTGGATGTCGCATGAATTTGCTTGAGCTTTTCAAGTGCTTAGCTGATATCTAACCACTATCGACGCCAAAACAATGTGCGCGTGACTGTTTTTTGAATAACTTTTGATAGGAGTGAGAAAGAGACCTGCGGTTTTTGCTGTTCGATAGCCAAGACTTGAGCAGAACTTTTCACAAGCGGAAACAACTTTTGAAAAAATTTCAGAGATCTTCGGAAAACCAGCTCCGTTCTCAGAAAACTAACATACAATGTTAAAAGTTTGTATAAATCAGTTGGAAAGAGATTTGCATAAGATATTGTTTAGGGTAGAGGTATTGTCTTATCTTTTCTTGTCTGGTACCATTAACAAGGTTTACCTCTGCAGTAAAAATTCTTTTCCACCGACCCATTGATTTCAATATAATAAACTTTCTAAAGTTGTATGAAATACTCACTACTTTGTCCATAATTATTGATACATGATCTTATCTATGATATGCTATTTATCGATAATATATAATATGTAACATATAATTCTAATTTATATTTTATAAGAAATATTAATTTGACTAATTTGTTAAGATTTTCTATTCTGAATTGAGACCTCTTTTTCTTTTATACAAATTCTCATTTTCCGATTGAGACCACTTCTTTAATCTAATTAATAACTGTGAACAAAAACGTGGTTTCAATCTGGAAAGAGTCATTCTTCTTTCGTCTTACCTATTCGATATTTAGGTAATTAAAACTGTCACACTAATTTTTATACGAGAAATATAAAATGAGATGAAATTGAGATTTGGACATGCAAAGTAATAAAAATAATGTTAACATCTGATTAAAAAAAAGTCATATTTTGTTTTTATAGAAAACGAAGTCCTTTATGTTGGTCATTAGCAGTGCATTCAAATTATGTTATTGTTATTCTAATAATTACAGGTTATTTTTATGCGCTTTACAAAAACGAACAAAAATAAACTTAACCGCCTTTTTGTTTACATTAATTTGAGACCTTCTTCAAACAAATATCCGCTTACGCAAATTTTAACAACCTTAACGTTGACAGTTTTTTACTGATTGATTGATTATTAAAAGTGTCTGATAGATCTTTGTGTTTGAAAATAACATTCTAATTTTTTAAACAATCTTTTTTAGAGAAGTTTTATTAACCTTAAGTAGAAAAAAAAATAGATGGAAATTTTTTTTTCGGATATTGAAGTGTGACTAATCAATTTCATACAGCTAAGTTTGTAACAATATACTTTTACCTTCGAATAACAGAAGAAATTTATAGTGGTATTATCAATTTCTATAAAAAAATATTTCAATGAAAAATAATCTATTTAATACCATCATTCTATTTATTCTAATCATCAGAAGTGTAATCAATATGTCACTTACGTGTTTCTGATTAAATCAATCTCGTAATATCAGAGTATGTTATAGTCGAACATTGTTTTCAAGACAAACGTAACGAATATAAACTATTTAAAAATTAAACATTTTTCTTCTGTATTCTTTTTCTTCTTTCTTTTTTTTTTTTTCTTTGAACATGTCGATTGAACTTAACAGTAAAAAGAAAATGAAAGAAATAGTAAAAGAATTAGACACAAAATTTGATTTTAAAAAGTATGTTTCACATTATTTTTTTGCTACACTGTCGGTATAGTTATTTGTCCAAAGTGATGTAATTTTTCAAGAATATATATATATATATATATGTGTGTGTGTGTGTCTTCTTTGTTTGACTATAGTCAATTGTATGAATGGTGATAATATTTTTAAAAAATTAAAAAAAAGTATTTCACAGTATATTGGGCCCTCAACATGTATCTTGATATATATTATCGATAATTACATACACTTTCAAGTGTTAAACTATAATACCTAGTCTATCCTTTATAGGAGTACAACACTAAACTACTTGTTACATTTCATTTCAATTACAAAAAGTTAATAAAAGCTTGTCACCGTTGCTCCTGTGTAGTAAAAAATGTGAAAATTTTCAACCCCAAATTAATCAGGTAAATAACTTAACTTAACGATATAGAAAGAAAGAGTGCAAGAGGGAGGTGAGAAAAAAAATGTTTTTTTGGAAAGTAAATGCCGGGAATCAATAGTTTCTATCATACAAAAGTAGACATTAAAATCGTGATTCATCTATATTATTTCTTTTACTGTCTTTCTAGTCTTTCTTTGCATTTATTAACTGATTCATCATGACGTCTCCTCTTCATGTATATCTCCACATTCGACTAAGGACTTTTATTAGTTGTACGTCAGTGAGCTTAGATTACGTCTAAATCTTATATGATCTTTATGTGAATTTTTCTGTGAATCAACGTTGTAGAAAGATAATTCAACCGTTGACATTGCTAACCAAGGGCTATTAGGAATAGCATCATCTTCTTTTTCTACCAGGAAATACCAGGACGATGACTTCACCAATGCCATTATTACAGGAATAGTATCAATAAATGAAACTAATATTGAGAGTCAAATGCTGTAAAGATCAAACTATAAATCAAAATTGCTTCTCAAAAAAGGGAAAAATTAAAATTCAACTGTAAGGAAGACTCTCTTTACAAAATAAAAGATGAAACCTATTCTAACTATCCATAGAAACACAGAGAAACAAAGATGAATCAATAATACAAGAATATGCATTAAACAATACATGCATAAATATTCCTGAAATAATAAGAGTTTAACAAATATGAAACTTGTGATAATCAGCCATCAACGTCATTACTATAACGAGTGAAATATCTGCCTCAATCAAATACATCATTGAATGTAAAGTAATACCCACAATGAAATTTTAACAACAAATTGAATAAAGGACAAGAAATCTGATTTTCTAAAAATCTTGTGAATATTTTTCAGGGGAACTCATCAATATTTTTCAGTAGTTATAAACGCCACAAATAGCTTAAGCTTCGATCTTCTCAAATATAGTCATGGAATTTACAACTACTGAAAAATTCTTGAGAAATTTTCACAAAAAATCCTAGTCTATAAAACTAAAGTTTTAACTTTCTTTTCCTTCGAAAAATGGACAAATCCTAAGAAGTTTTCACAAAATATACTATAAAGTGTCAATTGATTCTGAAATAAATAGATGAATTCTTTTTCTATTAGATAAAGTAGTTACTACTGATGAGAGTGATCTAAAGCGAAGAGGCAAAAAGAATTTTCGACTTACTTGAAAACTTCTTCCCATTAAATAACAGCGTGTTAAATGTGATGTGAGTTGTCAATTAGTAGTTGAAGAGTTTTTGCTCTCTAAAAATTTTAAACATACAAAATGCATATAATTATATTTGTTTTGTTTGTATGTGATCTTTCAGCGACCTTTTATAGTTTAGTATGACGTCTATATAGAAGGGTTTCAATCCGATTATTATTATTATTATTCATACGACTAATAATTGCTATTTTAGAAGAAACAAAAAAGTTCAACTTTTTTCGCTTTCTCTTAATTTATCCAATCAATATTTACTTTCTCCTTCTTTTTCTTTCAAATTTTAACAAAATAAAATAAAAAAACATATTAACTTTGAAAAAAGCATCTCTATTATCCGGGCTGTTTAAAATGTTGCTTTTTTTCCAAAAATCAAACCTATGTACTATGGAACATTTGACTTTGAAATCAGACGTCGAAAATAATTTGCTATTTGCTTCTACTTTTTTCTTTTATCACCGTAATACTATTCAAATAAAACTATTGATTACTCTGTGAAAATGAGAAATTCTTATTATAGTCTCTGTTCATGAAGTTTCAAATTTCATAAGTTTAGTCAAAAAGCGCTTAGACTGAATAAATTCTAGGAATAATACTGAGGCATTTTGAAGGTCACTCTCGATCAAATGGATATTGTTTGCAGATTATAATGTTTTTTTCTAAGATATATTTGAAAATTGAGAAAGTTATGGATGCTAGAACTGGTTTTTCATGTTTCAAATATTAATCTTCTCGTATGTTTTTGTCAACATGTTGATGAGATTCAATCAGTTCTTCAATCTTTTTTCACCCGGCTACCGACTATATTTGAAAGAGGAGAGAAAGAGAAAAATAAATTGTTATGTTTATTAAAATTCTTTATACATGATAAGCAATGCAATGCGAGAAAGCGTATCATCTTTTGAATGTTATGGCTCGATGTTTTGCGTTAAAACTGCGTTTTTGTTCAGAAAAATATCGTTTTCCTATAATTGCTTACTTGAATGAAGGTTGCTCTAAGATGTCAGGAAGTCTGTCTCCATCAAATTCGTTGAACAGATATAAGTGCACAAAGATAAGAAACTTTCCTGATAACAAAGATTACCATGAGATTGAGAGTAATCAATAACATGCACATTCTAGATCGCTCTCGGCCATCTGACAAAAACGGTACACTATGGAACTAATAGTATATGGAAGAAAACGGGTTTAGTTGACCAAGTAGAAAACACTTCAAATCATCTTTCTTGCTTCGATCATCTATAAATAATTACTAAAAAATATAACTACGCTTATCCTTGTGTCATTTGCATTTTTCTTCAAATCGACTTTTTTCGTTCGTTTTCTTGACTCTGCGGATATTTTCTCTCGCCTGATTGATCGTAGAACAGCAACTTTTTTTGTTTATCGGATAGACTAATTATATTAGCTCCTAATAGAGCTCGATCTTTGACATAGGCCTTCCGTTCGTGTATACAGAAAGATCTGTGGAAATCCTCAATACGGTTTTCGAAAAATTCTAATTTCGAAAATACTTTTAAGTTTAAGAAATTGGAAAAAGTAGTTTCAATTCTCTGAAAAATCAGTAAATATTAGAAATATAATGGTGAAATTCTAACTACAGTCTAGTTTCTCATGACTAACATTTTCTGAGAACTGTGTCAATATAATACAATGAGAGTATTTCTAGAAGAAATGGGGATGTGTTGTATTAGAGTCTTACTTATTCTGGTGTACTTTTGAACTACGAAAATTCGCAATTATTTGATGATCAGATGTTGATTTTGTTTTTCGATGAAGTTCGGCTTCATGTCAATTAACTTTGATGTTGATTTTATATAACGGATAACTTGTTCTCACAAAGGTAAAAGTAAACGTTAAACATGTTTTGTACGATAAATACATTTTATGCTTTCGGGCCTCTTCCTATCTGAAATATACATTTTTCATAAAATGTCTAGGTTGAGCTAAAATACATAATTAGACAGATGTCTACTATTAGCATCTACAGTGTTTCTATTAGTATCAAAGGATTTGGGGCTTTCAGGAGAAGTTTTCTAAAAAACACTGATTTTTCTGATATTTCAGTAAACTACCGGAATTGAAATAGATTTCAATGATGGTAATTTGCAGAACAAACATTTCTGACTGAAAATCGACGTTCTTCAACTTTAAGCAATGGTTTGATCAAAAGTTATGACTATTTTACTAAGAGTCCTAAAATTTGTGTCATATACTCATTTTAAAAGCAATCCGAGCACTCCAGCATTTGTGTGAATGAAAAACTTAGAAAATTACGAACAGCACCATTCTGACCTATATTATGGCTACATCTTACGAACGGTTAAAGATTGAATCAAAAAAGATTTTGTCACCATCCTTTGACAGGACCACCATTTTCTGAGACTTTTGTTAAGATCTTATCGTTACCTTAATAGACTTCTACCAGAGGGGAGCCTCAAGACATTCAGAATTTAGAACATGCTATGGCTGAAATTCTGACTTAAGTACAGAGACTTTACATATTCACTTATATATCTAAAAGTAGAGCCGTGAATTCGGGACGGGTGTAGACCTCCTCAAACATAAAAATTTATCGTTTCCTTCAACGGGAATTGATAATTTTTTACGTTTGTTTTGCTCTCACGGTAAAAAAGTTCTTCTTACACCTCCTACCAGAAAAATGTTTCGATGCGCAAAGCATTAAAAATTTTTTACACCCCTCTAAAGTTGACCTGCTATCTACAGTCCTATCTAAAAGTCATGTTTTATAGGTTCCTCATGCTGACGTGGATGAAGGAAGGTGGAAATGTCACATTTGGTCTTATTTTATAATATATTTACAATAGAAAAGATATGGGAGTTTCACATTAATTAAAATGTCAATAGATATTATAAAATGATCAGTTTAGCGAGAATCACAACAAGTTTGATTGTATCGACGACTACTTCTAGCGACACGACTATGTCAATGAATATAACTTGAACAAATCAAAAGGAAATAGCTCTTGAAGGATTTTCAAACGTCTGTTTTTGGAATGTGGTTATTGTTACGATGGATCAACTTGATACTATTCAGCATACGCTAATATAATTACTGATTATATTAAAAAACAATAGACGTATGTTTCACCATTATTTTGAGACATGTCTCGATACACAATATAATGTCTTTGTTATTCATCACCTTTTCACAGTTTTATAAAACTACAATGTCATGGCATATGTATACACAAACTCTGATTATCCTGGAGATTATGTTTATTATTTATGTATAATACGTTCTATTGGTGGATATTGTTATGAATGTTCATTTGTTAGTGTCAATTGCTGGACTTTTCGTTATCATACAAAAAACAACCGATGTTAGCTGAAATCAAATATTTCAATAAATGAAGGTATTGTTTATAGAGATGGGTTTATAACTGATTGTTTGGCACGTAAAATGATGTCTTTTTCTTATCTAATAAACTAATCTGCTTTTATTTTACAGATAATCTATCTATGTCAAAAACAAGTATAGACTCTATTTTATTCGTTAAATCTGTTCTGTACTTAAGATCAATCAAAATAAATCTCTTACTTCCAAAGATTTCTAGAAAACTTTTTAAACTTTTTAAAAAACCCAAGTGTTTTTTGCATACTTACTAAAAAAACAGAAATTGTCACGAGATTCAGCATAGTTATCAAATGTAAAAAATAAAACAGTTCTAAGGCATAAAAAGAATTCATCTCATTCGCGAATCATAGAATAAAGAAGTCAGCCAGGCGCAGGTTTGTACAAAAGACTCTAGACTATCGATGGTATCGTTTAAACATAGAAGTCCTCATGAGACAATAAGTAGTGACAACTCTACCTTTCAGCGGCAGATGAGGTACACCGCCAGAAAATTCGAGCTGTCGGTTCTCTGTAGACCTCAAGATACATTAAAGTCTTGTTTACAAAACACCGAAAGCACGATATCTCGATTTTTCTGCATAACTCGAGAACAAAAAGTAATAGTTATCTTTTTTTCTATTTTGAAATGGATTGTACACTTTTTTCATAGTGTAGGCAAGAAGAAAAGCGTCCGCGGAGATGCCAGAAGCCAACCAAAGCAAAGCTGTAGGAAGCTCTGTGGAGACGAGTGTATTTGAGTGCAAAGACTGAAATCTATGATTTAAAATAGATTATTTATTACGCGTAGGATTACTAATTGTTTTTTACATTTTTATTACGTATAGAAGTAAAGAAACCATATATTATGATTTATACTTACCTGAAATTACAACGGTTAGTGTATGAAGTTCTATAGATGAAAGTAAATTATTAGAGAAAAAAGCCATGTATAAGAATAAACAAATAGGTGGAAAGTAAATGACTGTTTCATATCGTGTACATTAATGTGGTAAAACGTAGACTTCTGAAGGTACTAGAAGCCAAATGGAACTATAAGGAGCCAAAGGACACTTTGCTAATTAAACTCGTGTACGAAAAGAAACTTAACGCCTTAGAAAGTCATTGCTTAGTCATTTGTTCTATTCTTTATTTTATGAGATACTACGTAGGAATATACAAGTGAACTAGAATGAATAAGAAAATTTATATGAATTTCTTGTTGCAGGTCATAGTACTTGCTACAATATCAAGCATGACAACATGTTGATATAACATTTATTTTTTGCAAAACACAATTATTAATTGTCTCCCATCTTGATTGAAGTCTGGGAAGAGTCTAATCGTCGTTTTTCATAGTATGTGTTCACATATATTAACTTCTTCTGATTCCTAAGGAAACAACTCTGCTTTTAGTTCACTCCAACAGACGCTTCAATTAACTGTACATGATAAGAGAAAAAGAAAATGGAATAGAGTCATATGGGATAATTCCGGCCACTTGCACAAAGTTTCTTAGTATTTTGCGTATTTCTAAGGTATTTTTAATTGGATAAACGTGCGATTGAATATGAAGATAGAACTAACAGTTTTCTATCCGCTGATGTAAACATCTACTAAAAATCCGACTCCGACCAGTGTTCAGAAGGAGACAGGAGCTCCAAACCGGGCAGAATTACTATATGTGAGGTAATTGCGGTCTGTCAGCTATTTTGCGTGAGGTAATTCCTGCCGGTCCATTCAAATACATGGAGTTTCCTGAAACAAACTTCTGGTACTTTTTAGAAGTAGATTTCTGACATACTCTTCAGGTAAAAGGTATTCATCATGTCATTACCTACAATATATGTGAAAATTGCATCTCAATAGCTCAAAATCAGCAGGCTCTATGATCTTAAATATTTTGATGTAATACACACATTGTGGCAATGAATTTACACAGTATTATTAAATATTCTCATTAATTATGAGCAATTCATAAAAATATATATCATGGGCTGTACTCTTATGAGTCGAATAAAAAAATGAGTCATGAAATTCGATTAAAATTAAGGAAGATAATATTGAAACTAGAGTTAGATGTTTATGAAACAAATATCAAAATACTTACAAAAACTGATTTGACAGCTTTAATTGTTTAATCGGTACTGGCGTGCGAATGTGATTAAGGTAAGTATCTGGCTTCACGCAAAATACGATATCTAGTTGGTTTTACTTATTTAATATTACAAAAACTTATACGGAATGTTTATGTTTTATAATCATTGATTATTGTATTATATGTACGGCAAAGATATCGTATTTTGCGC
>CAJNOQ010006485.1:0-13561 GCA_905250885.1 Didymodactylos carnosus
ATAATCATTCGACTTTCCTGATCGGCAAAAAGTCATATTGAAAAGTGTCTAATGCCGGAGTCGCTCAAACGTCGGTCGCTCAAATGTCGGGGTCGCTCAAGTGTCGGGCGCTCAAGTGTCGGGAGCTCAAGTGTCGTACGCTCAAATGTCGGGGTCGCTCAAATGTCGGGCGCTCAAATGTCGGGCGCTCAAATGTCGGGTGCTCAAATGTCGGCGCTCAAATGTCGGGCGCTCAAACGTCGGTTGACGATACTCGATAACCTAAGCATCATTGTTGCTTGGATTTTGCATAATTCATGAAAACATTCCAGGAACACCTAAAAAATCTGTATATCGTATCGTGTAGGAGATGTTTTACTACGACTTTATACTGATTCACCCAAGTACGATGAGGGCACACTTGAAAGCATATAAAGCATTCATAAACAAAAACTCGAAAAAAAATAAACTCTCGCTTAAAAAGTGAGTGATGTGCTCTTAAATGAACTGTGAAAGTATCAAACAGTGTGAAAAATTAACGTCGCCACCTAGCGATATGTACAGTCACCATGATGTGATTCAAACAGAAAGAGTTGAATGAAAAAGTATGGCAATAGAACTGTACTTCTCTCTTCAGTATTTAGTTAGTCGAATCAGTACGCAGATTAATGTGAAACAAACAATTCCAAACCACAAAGTACAGCTGAATTCTGCAAAATTTTCGAAACTTATTTTTTTCCCTTAACTAAACTCTATTTCGTTCTTTTATAGTACACTGAATTTGGTTAAGTTTTCTTGCTTATAGTCTTTCTCAATTTCTTTATCTTTCTGACATATAATGCATACATCGACGTTAGAAAAAGAATAAATTTGAAAATTGTTGCTTGATAGGATCCAATTTTATTTCTTGTAAAGAAAAAATTTTTTTAATAAAAATAAAATGCCATTTATAGAAAGAAGAATTGACATCGAGTTGTTTTTCTGTTTGATGGAAACGTATGTCTTGACTGCCACAAGGCAATTAAACATAATAATATACATTTATTCATCCATTCATTCACAGTTAAAATGCAAATAGAGACAAACGTTTATTTTTTTTGATAACAACAGCAATGAAATTTGATCCGACAAAATTGGCTAAGAATACTTCTGAGGAGTGAAGAGATACAAACAATAAACGATCTAACTCTAAACGGTAATTTAATGTGTATCGTTTATACTACAACTGTTAGAATTTCATTTGACACATAAAGCATACTGATTAGAGATCGAATTATTCAAAATTCGATTTGTTACATTCGAAATTTTTTTCATTGAAATCAATTTTGATGCAAACTCAAAAAGTTTTCTGCACTGACACAATACACTTAACATGATATGGATTACTAGTAATTTTATTTTCTGTCTTCCCTTTCTATTACATCTCTCTTCGTGTTAACAACTGCTTGAAGATAAACTTTTATATTTGTTTTTTTGTGTATTGACATATACGCCCTAACTTGTACGCCTCGAGGAAATCCGAAATCATAATTTTTTTTCTGATTCAATCGAACATTTTCTCTCTCATTCCCAATATTTAACAGATAATTCCAATTTTTAGTTTCTATTCATGTGAGTTGTTCTCTATTTTGTTTCAGCAGTTAGAAAATATCCATAAGCGATATACAATGTTTCCTATATATTCAATATTTTTTGTAATTGAGAAACTATTATGTGTAGACTCTGTGTTTATCATGCACCGATCCAGACTTAAGACGATTGAATTGTCATACTATGACACTCATTCGATCTACTCTATCTATTATTAGATCAAACTAAAGTCAAAAACTATAACAATTATGTAAAAGCTTCTTGTCTTTAATTATTACTCTAATAATTTAATAGAATATGCCAGAAAACGAGTCGGACTCCAAATCTCTGGTAAAAACATTTGTTTTATTATTTGCTCGTGATCGTCCAACATGTGACATATCTTATTTGACTGTACAACGAAATAATGAAAATTCAATTTATCCAATGTTATTAACGACTACATTTTATTTTATGAGAGATCTGGTAGATTACAGGTAAAAGTCATATTCTCTAAAACTAAATCTTCAAGATTTTTTTATTTTATTAATTTATTTGTACAGAGCAATATCATTAGATGATTCTGTCTATATTATTGGTGGTCGATATGCATCCACCGGTCGTTTAAGTTGTCAAATGTTTAAATATGATGCAGAAATTGATCATTGGCGTGCATGTGATACACTAAAAGCACCAAGATTCAATTTTGGTGTAACAACATTTGATCATAAAATTTATGTACTCGGTGGTGAAGGATTAAAAGAAACAATTATTCAAACAGTTGAATGCTATGATCCTGCAACAGATAGATGGAAAGAATTGGGCAATTTACCAAAACCAAGACGATATCATTCAACATGTGCTGTAGGAAAAAGATTATGGTCATGCGGTGGACAAAGTTCAATATTAGAAGCACAAACTACCAATGAACTTGTGTAAATTCATTGATTTTTGTTCTTTTATAATACAATATTTTAGTATGATCAAAATTATACATATTTTTAGGATACTTGATCCACGGCCAAGTGAATGGCGACGATCAATGATGAATTATACGTTACCTCAACCACGACAACAACATTGTCTAATTAATACTGATAATTCAGTAATCATATTGGGTGGTATGTCATTATTTACTAACAATTTTTTTTGTATTCATATAATGAAACTAGACGACAAAAATCACACTAGCGAGAGTTGCGAATACGATGCGAAGCAAGAACAAGAGAATGAAGGATACAGTAATAGAGAACTCAGTTTTTTTTGTTAAATTATGTACAGTATTATTCGCAGAAAAGAACTGAATAAAGTGTAGGTTAGTCATGTAAAAGAGTAATTGTGTTTTTCTGCTATTGATTCATTAAGCTTCAAAATATTTGTGGAGACGCTCAAGTATCTCTCTGTGAATAAAAGAAACAGGCTGAATTTTGGCATTATCATACATATTGTGTTATTATCTATAACACAGTAAAGCGTATAGTGCCTAGTCATTGCGTTAATTATTCGTTGAATGCGTTTAGAGCATGGTCATAAAGTGAATCACACAATATGCGGACACTCTGCTGTAAAAGTGCTAGTATGACTCAGATTAATTATCCGTTTTTTTTTTGAAAAACTACAGGTTCCAAACGTTTAAAACACCTTCTTTCAAGCCTTCTGGTTAATGACGGAATTAGGCACAAAGTCTCAAAAGAGGACATTTACTAATTCGGCCTCACAGCTCACTACTCCCGTTTAAAATCTTACGGTAGCCTCTCTGATTTACGAGAAAATCGTTACAGAAAATGACAGTTTTGTACTGTTGAAAGTAAACACGCGGTTTATTACTATAATGCGGTATGTTTGGCACCTCATTAATAATTTTATCTCATAGGATGTGAAAAATCAAATGACACAATTCAAAATATACAAACAATTTCTCAAGCTATTGATCAACGAAACAACGTTGAACCACAATGGAAAGAATTAAAATATCAATTGCAATATCCACGAATAGATTGCGGATATTTTCAATTAGGTAATTATTCAATCTAAACACTTATTATATTTTTGTTTTTTTCCTTATTTTATTATATCGTCTATTTTCTAGATAGATATTTGTATATAATCGGTGGTCATAATAGCGATAATCAAGAGTCAACAAAAATGATTGAACGTATTAATTTAGATAGTTTTCAAATTGAAGACGTATTTCAATTAGAAAAAGAATTGGCAACTGTTGACTGTTGTATAGTACAAACAAATAAATATAATAACAGTTTATTACCATTAGCCGAATATCTAGATAAATGGGTAGTATGGTAGAAGTATACACTTAATGAACATAATTCTTAGAACATAATTTGTCAATTTACATTATTATTGTATTTTTGATTTAACTTTATATCACGTGAATAAGATTTGTTTAAAAAATGTTTTCTGGCATAATAATAACAGAGAATAAAAAATATTTGTTATGTTTTGTGTATCACAGATATATATCAGATTTATATTTTTTTATACAAAAATAAAATTAAAACGTTGTTCATATCATTGGACTATCGTAAAAATGATTGTTGATTAAAGTTGTGATTTTTGAGGTTTAATATTGAATGCCAAGTGATGTGTCTTATGAGACTAAAAGAAAAAAAAGGACGAGAAAATAATAATTAAGAATTTTCATAACTCTATTGTATACCATTGATTCTTACCGTAGATATAATTTTATATAATTCTAATGATGCTGCTCGATAACTATTACGTCGAATGATGACAACACATGAATATAATCTTTAAGAAGAAGCATAGAGACACAATTTAACTAAATATTTATTAGATAGGAACTAAACTTACACAAAAAATAGAATAATTGGTACAACAACAACTGCTGATGATATTTTAAGAATAATATCGATTAAAACTTTATTTTTTAAATATGAAAGACCATTACGTAATGAATAGTAGATAAAATGATCATCACCATTAGTATACAAACGAAATGGACCACATCCTCGAGATGTACGTAAACTATAGAAATATTATATATTTTAAAATTTTACAAGGTTATACATTTTCTATTAGATCTACATACGATGTTGTTAAGAAAGTTATTGGTAACATGGCCCACATAAATGTGAACAATAAAACAGAAGTAAAAACATATTTAGCTCTTGCTGCACTCAATTCGAGTTCTGGAGGATCACGAAATAAATATAAATTCAACTAGAAAAAGTAGAGAATAGCTATTTTCATTGAACAATATATTTTTTTTATAAAATAAACAAGCTTACCATTTTAACGCTGAATATAATGATATTTTTTAATGCTGATATCAATGGTAAATATGGACAAAATAATAGACCATGCCTAAAATATGAACAGATTGTTAGAATTTATATGATTGTAAAGATCATATTACGAACCAGCATAATGTTTGAGTATATGTTAAATCTAATACATTATCTTCGACTTCAAATTTTTGTTTATCAAAAATGCTTGACTTTTGTTCTAAGTCTGTCTCAGTATTTTCAACCTTCGATTTCATACAACAACAAGTCAATAAACTAGAATTAGAAATAAAGTTTTCATTTTAATTTATTTTAGTTTTCATATAAATTCCCTAGTAAATGTACTTGGTACAACTACTTGATTATTTGATGAGTACTTAGGAAGTACGTGACAAGTTAAACATTTGGCAAGCACTTAAGCAGGAACTTGCCAAGCATCGTTACTTGACTTGCTTCAGTCAAGTACTTGGATAAGTTAGTCATTCTTTTCTTTTGCGTTGACTACTGGTATATAAACACCAGAATATCAATCGTTATACACTTATAAAATAGGTTATATATTTCTACTCAGTTGAACGAACTTAGTAGCTGTGCATGTATTTTCTCTAAAAAAGTAGAGTATAGTTTCAGAATATGTATAAAATACAAAATAAAAATAAATGGAACAAGTACTTGACTGAATTTTTTCAAGTAAATTTACTTGCATTGTCTCAGTCAAGTATTTTCTCAAGTACTTGACAAGTAAACTTACTTGAAAAAGCTTGTCCGCGTTGCTTCTGTGAAGCAAAAATGTGAAAACTTCCAAGTGAACTTCGTGCACCTAATAAGAATATATGTAATTGTAAACGCATTTTTAAGATGTTGTAAACAAAATGAAATTTTCAACTGTCCCAACTCGTATCTAAACTTTATACTTCAAACTTTCATTTTCTTCGGAAATCGGACATGTCCTTGGAAGTTTCCACAAAAGCCCATAAGTATTGTCCTCATTACTTAATCCAAGTACACTTGCGCAAATACTTGGCTCACGTACATTCACTAGAGAAGAATTAAGGACTATTCTTACTGTCGAAGAGGATCAACGATCAAGTGTATCACTAACATCACAAACGTATCCATGATAACTAAACGATAGAATATTTGACCAATTTGAGTCTCCCAACACTAAAACAGAAATGTACTTCGTCTAGAAACATGTGGGTATTTTCTTGATAACTTACATGCGTAAATGATTCTGTAATACTCCGACAATCGATTAGTTTTGATTGTAATGCACACGTATTTGAATTGCATGTAATTTGCAGGATAACAATAAAGATGAAAGCAGTTAAAAGTAGTAGTCGCATAAAAATCACTCTAAAAAAATAAAATATTTAACATCCATTAAAATACCATTATTTCCTCTCTACTTACATACCTTAGAAGATAATGTTGAATTTCTGTTGTTTTTGTATACAATCTGAGATCTCTCATGTAAGCAAAAATCATTCGCGATACTAAATTGATTAATGTGATCAATGTTGAAGGTAAATATTCCACGGCTAATTCACGCCAACGATCTCCATTCTTATTTCCCGATTCTTTTCTTGATTTTTCCTGTCGAAATCAAGATATAAAACATTAACAATAGTAGAATATTTTACTCTAATTACTCGAAATGTAAATTCATTTGCAAAATAAACGGATGTTATTGCTCCGGCAAATATAATCAGAGTTAATAACCATATACCAATGCGTTTTAATTGAAATACTATACGATGTTTGATTGCATCAAATTTAAATCGGTTTTTATCCTCACGTTCAGATGATATCTATAAGAACAGGATAATGAATCATAGTTCAAATTTCCATCCCCGTGCCATAGACACTTACATTTTTTATTTCTGTTTTAAATCTCAATTGTCGTCTCTCTTTTACCAAATTATCGCTAATCGCGAAATTCCATCGAGAAAATATATATTGAAATATGTCCATTTCAAATGAACTAGTTTGAACATAATTTGTTCGCATACCCTTACCATATCTTTCAATAGAGACAATTTGTTAATCTGTGACTGTTAAGTTTATATAATAAAAACTTACTTGCGTACAATGAGAATGCCAGTGATCAAATAACAAAAAAAAGTTGTAAGAGTACATGCGAGACCCATATTGTAGGTAGAGTAGTTTTTGTTATTCATTGATGTAGTGAAATTTCGATAATAGCCCAAAAACATAGGCTGAGTCGCTAACCAACCCTATAGAAACAGAGAACAAGTAAACTATGTCAGAGGAATTGGTCATTTTGTCTCGATTGTATTCTGTAAGGATATTATTATCTCGCTAAGAAAATGAGTATAACTTCATTTAGATAGCTTAGTTCATTTATGTGCTCAAACTATCATAGTGATTGATCTCATTCTTTAAGACTAGATATTCAATTTAATCAAAGAATGCTTCTATTCATACGAAGATCTGAGTGATCTTAACTTAAGACAGTTCATGACAGTTCATGCCATTTTTCAGTTCGAAAAATAATATTCCATTTGTCAATCTTTTATTAGTGAGATTTTTTTAAGAAGTACTCATGGTTAATTAAATATTGTTGTTATTGTTGTTATTGTTGTTGTTGTTTATTTGCAAAAGAGTTCAGTGCTAGCCAAATGGTTAATTAAATCTATTCTATAAGACGCAGACTTTTTTCTCCGCTTAAGTGCTAAAGCGCCCAAACAGTCTCACTAAACACGCAATTTTAGGTAGTCCACAAATAACTAATGACTTTTGAAAGCTAAACTTCTCTAACTGAAGTAGTGTTTCAAAGTCTCTTTATAATTTCTCAAAGTCTTTTATAATCAAAAGATCTAGAATTTTATTTTCCATAAAACTGTTTATTTGATTGCGAAACTAGTTGAGTCTCCTCGACATAACATTTAAAATATCAGAGTAGACCAATTTCCAAGACTTCCCTGCCTATTATGCAAGCACCATATTGCACAAGAAAAGTGCTATGAGTTAAAACAAAAGACATCTAATGAATTTTTCAAAAAATTCTGCATCTCTTCGTCATAATTTGAAAACGAGCTAAGCTCCCTCCCCTCGCCACAAGCCTAACTCTGAAAGTATAAGTCGAATCTTGATCAAACTTTTAGGAGATGCTGACCTTGTGAAAGTATGGTGACTAAATTTTTGATAAACAGGTAAAAATTGTCTTTTTTTGGTTTTCAAATTAAATTTTACGGTTTTTAAAGTTTTCAAATTTCGTATTTTTCAGTTTAAAAACCAAAAAAAGACAATTTTAAAAAACATTCTCGTTGTGGACTGCACAATTCGATTCTGAACAACTTTTGTACCCAGAGTTTTGCGAAACTAGCCGTAAGGTGAGGTGAAAAAGTCTTCGCTTAGCTAAAAACCAGCGATATTTTCAAGTTTTGCATTTTGTCTTCAAGTCTTCCCAGTTTGTAGAGGATACTTTGAAGTATATGTCCTGATGTTTTGTCGACTTACTGACACCATCTGGCTGAGAAAAAAATTAATTACTTAAAGAAATGTTGTTAAATTTTTGAGCACGGAGCTGTTATAAAAAAATTCTAATATATGCGTTAAATAAAAAAACTTTTAAGCTAGCCAGTCTTGTTGCCCGTGAAATTCTCTATCAGGTGAGATATTGCTTAAATGCTTTTGTTGAGTCCTTATTTTGCAAATGGGACTGTAAGCTAGTAGAGTAGGCTAAATTAACGTTAATTAGTGCTAATTAGTCAATAACAGGAAAGAAAGAACAAAAATTTTGATATATTTTCTCGTAGTAAATATTCTCCACATATTTCTCTATCGATCTAGGCAAGAACCAAGTTTTTATGATGAATGGAGAATGGACAGGACATTTTTAATAATAGTCCCTTGTTTAAAAACTTGTGGGTCATCTAGTAGCTTTCCAAAACAGTCACGAAGACTAACCGGTACACAGTGTAGTGTATCCAGTTGGACGGACGGTTGGTCTAAAGTACTAAGGTCATTACACGGCTTGATGGTGTCGGGGTTCGAACACAATACCTTCGACGTAAGCAACGAACAACATAACCACGAAGTCTTCTAACCAGAGCTGCAGTTGATGACTAGTATATGGTATGGGTGACTATTTCAGAATCGACTTATTTATCATGGGATTTGTTAGTCTCAAGATAAATTTATTAAAAATTTGTGACAACGGCGAATGGTTGAACAGTCATTTCTGAGTTCGTTTTTCTTTAAAAGAAAAATAAACTTACAAACGACCTTAACTATAGGAAAGATATAGGATTATTGAAACGAATACTTGTCGACATCCTACACTGGCTTATTTTTTCCTCTTATTTTATAAAAGCTGTCTTTTTTTGTTGACATTTTAGGAAAAATGCATGTTTTGATAGAATCATACAAAATGGAGAAATATCTATCTCATTTTAAAACACGGAGGTCATCTATCTTATGTAGGTTTGAAGTGATATTAAAAACTTTGGGTTTTATACGTACGGTTCCATCGATAAAATCAAGAATAGATTTCCATGTATCTCTCTGTGCGTCGATACTTGAATTTGCAAATGATTGCTCCGTTGCATATGAACAACATATACTAGCCGAAACTGGATGATCTAAACATTGGTCTGATTTCTCATTATTCGGTACACTTTTACAACAATCGCTACATGAACTATTGCTAATATCACATTGAACACTGAGTGCTTGTGAATAATTTAGAAAATATTCATTCGCTGGAGGATTATATTTTTTGGCTGCATAATTTATATAATTCTCAGAATGACGATAGGCATATGTAGGTAGAATAATGAATATTAAACACAACAGAAATGTAAATAGATTCAAATAGAATAGCCAAACAATAAATTGATAATAGGAACGAATTGTGTAACCATGTTTATCTTAAAAAACAGCAGAAAATATGCAGTAGTATATTTCTCTCCTCTGCTTCTCCGCCCCCATCCAGGTGGACATTAGGGAAAAGCAAAAATGTACTTTTTCCAGATTCAAATAGCGGAAAATGTACATTAGTATATGAGTTGTTTAATAGTATAAATGTTCCATGTGATAAAAAACTTGAGAAAATCCATCCTCAAACACTAACCTCAAAACACATGGACAAGAAGTAACAAAGTTCTACTATAAAATTTGATAAACTTCAATCCCAAAACGGCATAGATTCTTAATCTAAGTTTTCTCAGCTATTAATTAGCGAAAGAATTTTTTTTGTGCGTCTTAAAAGTTATGGAAAAATAAAGTAGTTTTTAAACTAGCAAAGTTTGTGAAAACATATCTTCAGTGCGGTGAGATTTCATACTTTCCCAAAACTTCAATCTCACTGAGAATTTGCACCTATATTCTGCATCGTCGTTTCTGGCTCTCGCCAAACCTTCTGATACTCATGAATTATTGATCAAAAACTAAAAGTTTTTATAATAAGATTTTTTTCTTGCAAACTTCTTTCAGATATAAAGAGTCATTCTAAGCCAAAACAACCATTTTTGATGATCAAAAACTTGATGTTTGGCTGTCTAGTGGAAAATGCTCACTATATCCTCCTGTTTCTGTCGATGAAAATACGTACATTCAATGAGATTCAAAAGAAAGCCAATTGGTGATGGTATACATGCTCGAAATTTGTCCCATTTTTGACTGACTGTCTCAGATGTCTAAACAAAACATAAATTATTTCATGCATCGTTCTTGTGTCTATCTTACTTTTTTAATATGATTTTCTCCAATGGGTGCAACGATTTTTGCCCTATAAAATAAACGAACTATTGTTGCTACTTAAACGACAAAAAAATTTTATTCTCATAATTTCTACCAATCTTTTCGATTCTTTGTTTTAGCAATTTTGATTAGTGGAGACTCTTCAATTTTATCATTTTCATCCTAGAAAAAAGTAAACTCAAGAAAAACTTGTAGCATACTGTTACAAATAGATACTACCTGTTGTAGTAATAATGTCGGTGGGACATATGGTAAAGATTCATCATTCTCATATGGTGTTAAATCAGATCGTTGGAGTGAGTCAAGTTCAATGTCCGATAGATTTTGAATATTTTTACGCGATTTCATTTTACTATTCTGGCTAGATGAATAATGATCAACTCTATTAATTCCACCATTTAACCTAGGCATCTATGTTCAGATCATATTATAATTTTTGACACGTTGTTAAAAAGAAGTTATTTTTTTTTTCTTTTTACATGAAATTTTTGTTAGTCGTTTCTTATCATAAATATACACACACGATGAGAGGAAGAGAAACAAAGCCGAGTCAATATTCTCTGAAAAAATATGTATGCTCGATTATATAGTCCTATTTTTATCGGTCAATTTATAAAAATAATGTGTGGAATTGCTCTCTCTACTTTGATCACGCTTTTCTTTACTTTTAGTATTTCGTAAAACTTAAAAGTCATTTATTTTAAAGAAAACTTTGAGTTTTCGGGATAGACGAGACTCAATGGTCATTTCATCCGTTTCCAATCACCAGTCATTTCCTGAATCTGTCTGCCTGCAGAAATGAGATTTTATTTTGAATGATTGCTGTGTGAACTGTGTAGAATGCTAGAAAAAGACTAAAGTATAAATTATAAAGTTTTTTTACTAATTGTGATCCTGGCATTGCTGAACACATTTTTCTCAGGTCTCAGGAAAGAGAAATAATTTGATTGCGAACATACGCATAGTAATCGCGGGAAAAATACTCGAAAAAGTCTTTCTTTGTGGAAAAAAATTATGATTCGATTCGTCATCATCTTCTGAATATTTTTACTTTATAAAAATTTGAAGGATCGGTTCAAGTTTGTCAGATAAAAAATGATGTTTTTAAACTTCAAGAAATTTTGAGAAACATCATTTCTGTTTACAAAATGCTAAAAATATAGAAAGACGTGATCAAATTAGAGCGAACGAACCCAATGTTCACTTAATCTTTTCTTTTGAAAAAGCGACATTAAAGTTAATTTTGTTTCCATAAAATATTTATTAGAGAATTAAGTTTACCTTTAAACTCAGTTGTGACGTTATTACTCATAATGAAAGTCTTTGTTGAATATATTCATAAACTGATTTTCTTCATTCATATTCGATTTCGACTCTCTTGGAGGAGACGTATATTTTTACTTTGATGATCGTATCAAAAAACTTCGTCAGTCAGTTACTAACATAGTTAAAGCGCCATATATGAAAGTTAGTCTTTAACAGACAATTAATGACTTGTAATTGGTAAGAGGGTAAAACTTGACAGACAATCAAATTGATTACAATGTAAAATTTTTATTTTTCAGCTGACTCATAGACTTCCGGATGGAATATTGATTTTTTTTGCTTTACTCAACATATCGATTTTTATATGAGTAAAAATGTACTTCTGATCACCAAAAAAAGATACTTTTGATCATCAAATTTTTTTCAACATACATCTCACATTTTCATTTTTCAACAAAGTATAATGTACAACACGAACATATTCATTGAGATTTTAACCAAATGAATAATAAAGCTGTGCTAACTTTCTTGGGACGCCCTTTTGCTTTTCGTTTGCCTAATGGTGAATATGTGTTTTATCGCTAACTTGACACAAGTTAAATAAAATTGCTAATCTAACAGAATGTTTACACGAATATACTAATAATGGTACAACAACCCAACGGGATTGTTGCTACACCAGAAAACTATTGAATATAAGCCATCGATGAGAACGATAAAGCCAATGATACATTCACATACATTCGTTCCCAAGAAAGTTAGCACAGCTTTACTATTCGTTTGGTTAAAATCTCAATGAATATGTTCGTGTTGTACATTATACTTTGTTGAGAAATAAACATGTGAGATGCATGCTGAAAAGAATTTGGTGATCAAAAGTATCTTTTTGTGTTGATCATTTGTATCTAAATATGTTTGGTGATCAAAAAAATTGATACCGTTTTTATATTGGATTGTCATATTCTCTTTTCTTGTATGATTAATAGTTCTCTTCTTTTGTTCCTTGTGCGAGATAATAAATAAAATATATTGACATAACATGTAGGTTATGGCAAGTAGAATTGAAATGATAACGATTTACAGTCACATGTGACTACATTCACTATTCATTAGAGAAGGATAATTAAAAAAAAAATCAGTGATTAAAGATTAATATTTAATGTAATATCGTACCGAATCACATCAGAATAAAGATATAAATTAATAAGAGTGATTTTCGGAAAATTTTTCAAAATTTTTGTTAATTTCACAAAATTAAAATGTCTCAAATACTAACTCAAAATTCTGAAAAAACTGCTCATATAATACTATGCCACTAATAGATATGCTACTACTATCCGTCCTAAAATACAAGGCAGGCGATTTCTTTTTGAATAACTTTTGATAGAAGCCAGCTAGAGAGCTTCGACTTTCGTCGTGACTTAGAGGCATCTTTTCATAAGCAAAAACTTTTTCAAAGGTGTTTTCTGGAATAGGTTTTCTAGAAGATCTTTGGAAATATATTGACAAAACTTTCCAATAGGATTGTATTGATCTTCCTCCATGGTCTGATAGCCCAAGGTATCCTCGTCAAAATGAGAGTCGAGCGAAACCTTGATTTTCCGCGACTCCGGTGTTGTGTCGGATTTTCTATGAGTCCCAGGACTGGCTCCCGGTGGCTATTGGTAGCTTTGAAAACGGATGGACTATAGGTAATCGATCATGCTGAGTCTCGTGGCAATAATTATTTCTAGAAAAAGTTCTAAAAATCTACC
>CAJNOQ010006486.1:0-13561 GCA_905250885.1 Didymodactylos carnosus
TATTTATCCGAAAATACTAAATTCCATGTATACATAAGAAATGGGAGAGTATTATACCGGTCTTCTTTACAGGGTAAACCAGTGGTGATTGATAGAGACCGAACAATTTCTGATCTTCTTTTAAAATGCTAGCACATGGCTTATATCATCGTATTCTCTAGTCTTTTCTTTTTCCTACTTACTTTACTTATTTCTCTTCAATAATTCAGGCGAGGACGAGCGCTTGAGAGTCAAAATAAATTTTATCGTCAAGATGTTTTCCTTCATATTTCTTCCTTTTACTTCCGTGTTGCGGTCTGTTCTACTGTTGAGAGTTTTCCTGATGATGTCAGATAGATCGACTGACTACGCGATCGATAACACACAACAAATAGTCATTCTTTTGAACATTCGTAGTTTATTAGCATCTGCATTTTTTAAAAATAAGAAGAATAACTTACTTACTAAATACGATCAACTAAAGACTCTGGTGACTATTGAAAATCCGATTGTAGTAGCCCTTATCGAGTCATGGCTTGATAAACATATTAACGATAATGATATATCTATACTAAACTATACATCATATCGCTTAGATAGAGAAATGAGAAATGGTGACTGTTTAATTTACTTTCACAATGATGTGTTAGTTAAAAGGTTAAACGATTTTGATAATTCTAATTTTGAAACTATGTTTTTGTTGCTACCTTACCTGCTACTGGAAATATTTTGGTTAGTTTATCATATAGAACAGAGTCCATCTATATGTATTTGAAACATATATGAAATTTTTATCTAATTCTATATTTACTATCATTTCTCTGCGATCTCTTTCTAGTGTCCTACTATTAGGTGATTTTAATGCGCACTGCTCAGAATGGTGCAGTGAGAAACCCTCTACAGCCGAAGACAATAAATTTTTTTCTTTTGTACAAAATTTAGAGTTTTTTCAACTAGTACGTGATCCAACTCGACTCGCTTCAAGAACGTGTTTAGATTTAGTGATTACAAACAGTCATAACCTTGTTAAGGAGACAAAAGTGTTACCTACCTTGTGTGAAACGTGCGATCATGCTCCAGTTCGAATACAGCTAGACGGCGGAGTCCAACCTTCATCAGATACTTTTCGTAAAATTTGGAACTATAGCGCTATTAGTTGGGATCAGTATCGCTTTTGTCTAGCTAGGAAACTCAATGAATCTACCCCTTCCTTTTTTAATGCTGATGTTCAAAATAAATGTTTAATTTTATTATCGGGTATAGAACAAACTGCGGAGACCTGTATACCTCACAAAATAATAAAAACATGTACTAATGATCAGCTATGGTTCACAGATTCATTGCGTTCTCTATATATAAAGAAAAATAAATTGTACCGCAGTTACAAGCTACAAAACAATGATCTATCCAAACGGAGCTATAAAGTGGCCCAAAAAAGTTTTGATTGCGCGTGTGTCAAAGCCAAAAAAGATTATATTAATAGAATTAACCGCATAAACTGTGTAAGTAAATATTGGTGAAAATTGTTGAAACATAATGTACGGAAGGCTAATTCGATTTCAATTCCCGTTCTTCTAGATTCGAATCAGAACCTTGTTTATGACTCTAAGCAGAAAGCTAATATTTTGAACAGACATTTTGCTGCTACTTGTACAATGCCAGCTTCGGACTATATTGCAGATATTCCAGTCGACTCTCTTCCTTTTGCTAAGATAAAGTTAGATACTTTTCGTGTTTCTTCAGACGAGATTGAACAAATTCTTACTAAGCTGGACCTTGAGAAGTCATCTGCACCTGGAGTAAATAACCGCTTATTGCGTGAATCAACTTTAATAATTCCAGGCTGTTGCACACATTTGTCGTACTTCTTTAGAAAGCGGTGTGTTTCCTGATTGCTTTAAAATAGGTTATGTCAGTGCTCTGTTCAAAAGCGGTGACCACACTATCCCTGATAATTATCGTCCGATAACATTGTTGCCATCCAAGGTTTTAGAAAGAGTGGTTTATAAAAGGTTTCATCATTACTTATCGGAAAACAAACTACTCTCTATCTTTCAAAGTGGATTCCGAAAAACACATTCAGCAGTCCATCAATTAGTAGAGTTAGTACACTCAGTCTGTGAGGATCGCGCATCTTTCAAGGACGTTGAGGTTGTTTTTCTTGATTTCAAAAAGGCCTTTGGTGAGGTCCTGGCATCGTGGTCTTCTGAATAAACTTGAGAGGAAAGGTGTGTCACGGGTGCTTCTACGGTGGATCGAAAGCTATCTGCTATAGAAAAATAGTAACAATCATCGAGCGTCAGTCTTCTGACTCCCTCTTCATTAACTGCGGTATTCCCCAAGGAAGTATTCCAGGCCCGCTGTTCTTCTTGGTCTATATAGATGATATTGGTGATAATTTATCAAGCCGAATACATATGTTTGCTGATGATAGTCTGCTATATTGTAGTGATCCAGACCCCCAAGTCGTAAACGTAACCCTAAATGATGATTTGATTAAAATTTATCAGTGGTCCTTAAGATGGCTCTTACCTTTAAATCTTCCACGGTGTGTAACGGTGAATTTCTCTAACAGACTATCTGTAGGGTCATTAACGTTGGGAGGTTATACCTTGGATTTGGTTCAGGAACATAAACACTTGGGCTTGTGGCTTTCCTCATTCTTGGAAAAAACATATCTCTTTTATCGTCGGAAAATGTAACTTAATCCTAGGAGCTTTAAACAAATTTAAGTGCATCTTTTTAACGTCGATTCTTGATCAATTATATAAATCGTTTATATATTCATTACTGATATATGCCAGTGTTATTTATTCAGGTGAATCAGAACTAGTTTTGAAACCGCTTTTGCAGCTTCAATATCGCGCAGCTTTGCTTGTTTCTGGATCGATTTATCAAATAGAGAAAACGTTTTAGATATGTTAGGCTGGCCTGATTTGACAATAGCGTTTGACATGAATAAATCTATTCTTTTCAGAGACATATTATCGGGTGATACGCCCGAATATTTGCGCGCATATATTAAAAAAACGATCCAATTCCTTATTCGCTTTGCCGTCGACCTGAGTTAAAACAACTGCACTTTAAATCTGTACGTGTAGAGAAATCTTTTTTCCCTTGTACAACTGCTATATGGAATTCATTGCCCGATGCTGTAAAACTGAATCGCTTCCGAAAACACAAATTCAAGACTGAACTAAAAATCTATTATAATATTAATATATTTCATTATCGAATGTACGGTATTGATCGAATAGCAGATATCTCCTTTAACCGTTTACGTGTGGACTTTCCACTACTAAATGCAAACTTGTATACTAAAATACTGAATCTCACTAATCTTTGTACCTGCGGTGATATTGAAAGTGTTGATCATTATCTGCTATTGTGTGGTGTACCGATCGCAAAGAAATATTCTTGAACAGAAACTCTCAACTTTGGACTTGCCGCAATCCCTAAGTAGTGAATTGCTCTTACTTAAAATTCGTCTCTCAAAGGAACAGTATTTTATAGTGTACCGAGGTGCTATTGAATATATCCATTCAACTAAAAGGTTTACGATGTAAAATAGGAAGCAGTGTTTCTTCAAACTGTTAGAAAAAAATAGATTGCTCCACGTGCTTATCCACGTGATATAAACGTGTACATATACTCTCGCCACGTGTATGATTGACGATACGAACGTTTTTTTCTTATTTTAAACGAGACCCAAAACAGCGTCTGTTATATAAGGTACACTACAAATAAAGACCTGCATGGACAATTTTTTTTGTCCATGGACAAAAGCGTTTTTCTGTCCATGTCCATCAGTTTGTCCATGGAATGTTCGCGTTTTTTAAATACGTTTTGCGTATGAGAATTAGAGACCTGCAAGGACAATTTTTTTTTGTCCATGTCCGTCCATGTCCATGACAGATTTAAAAAAACTGTCCATGTCCATCTAATGCAGGGCTCTAACTAGAAAACACTAGAAAATGAGACCTATTTAGATAAGGGAACAGAGAGCTGAATTTACTACCTGACTCGCTATTTATACTGATTTTTCCTTTTCAGATAAAGATTATAACAAGATCTATTTATACACAGAATACTTTCATTATTTTCAAGGACGGAATTTTCAAGGAGAATATCCTTTTTATGTTCACAGCAAAAGAGACTGGGAGCAATACAAATAGGTACTATGTTCTGAGTCACTGTGGTTCGGAATTTATTGTCATCTCGAAAAAACACCTGAACCATTTTCATGAGATTTTCTACTGAGTTCAATGCCGCGACGTTACTTTTTATGGACAGGTGCTCATATAACAATTTACCAGCATTTACATTTTCTTGGAAACAGTATAAAAGACGCTCAATCATTACTTTACACCATGCGAACAAAGTCTCATGTGGGTAGATACTGTGCATATACTCGACAGATTTCTTCCTTTACGTTTATCCGAGCTTACCTTATAAAATTCCCATTTATTTTTGTTATTTTATTAGACTCTGGCTTTATTTATTTGGACTTGAAATAGAGTAGGATATCTCGAATTCTCTTGAAGCGAAAATTTGTCAGGTAGATGAAAAGGAGCTAGCTAGACCAACCACAATTTTTAAAGCCAAATATTAATTAACCTTTCATGTTCAAGAGGTTCCAAAATATCTTATTAACCTAAGACTTGGATTCATTGTGGAAACCTAAATATAAAAAACTAAAGTTAGACTAATTAAAGATTAAAATAATCAATAAAGAAATTAAATGGATGTAGAATCCTAAATTCCTATCTGTTTGACTTGAAAAGCGATCAAGTCATTATAGATACGCAGAAGAACAATTTTTCGACGACATTGTAGTCAGCATATATATATATATATATACAGGAAAAAAATTATGGACAGGTTTTAAGATTATTGCATTTAGAGACAATCTCCTGGCATAACGGAGTGTTGCTTAGTGTATATGAAAATAAAAATGACAGCCAAGTGTTCATAATGATACTGGGATACTGCGAAACTATGTATGCGTGGTATTGGTATGATAAGTCGATACTATGAATTCGTGCTATATACGAGAGATCTCAAAATTTTACTTAAAACGAAGCTGGAAAATCTCAAAAATCCATCTCTTTCAGGGCAAGTCCAGGAATTTTTTGCTGCCCTGTCCTGCAACGGGGCAGAGCAACAAAAATATATCTCCCTGATCAGCAGGACAGGGCAGAGTGGCGGGGCATCCCTGCCCTGCGATGGTCTCTGGTATTATAGTATGACTTTATTAGTTTCACAGTGTCATCGTATTGAGACAAGCTTTACAGTTTCAAATTCTGTTCATCTAAGAAGAAGTGGTGAACCTATCAGAAAGATATGAAGAAAACCATTTTAACATATTAGATGATACACCTTTTTGATTCAGCTTGTAGAGTAAGCCAGCATGCGAGACCGAATCAAAAGCTTTTTTAAAGTCAAGAAAAACTGTTCTAATTAGTTTGTGGTTTTCGATTCCTAACTCCACAGCATGAACGAAATCAATTAACTGATTAACTGTAGAATCAGGATGGCAAAAACCAGATTGTAACGAAGCTAACAGATTATTTTTAGTTATGTAATTATAATGACGGGAATATACTACCCTTTCTAAAGGTTTTGAAAATACATGCCGTAAAGTAACAGGTCTATGATTATTCGGCTGCCAGTGTTCGCCGTCTTTGAAAAGTGGAGTAATACATCCTATTTTAAATGAAGATGGAAACTCTCCTTCACTGATTGATCGATTACAAATATTTGCTAACGCCTCATTTATCACATCACTAGATTCTCTAACCATTCTGCCAGTAACTTTTGAACTACAAGCCTTGTTTGCATTTAATTTTCGTAGTATTCTTTCAACCTCACCTGGATAAATTTTTTCTTTAATATCAAAACAGATTTCTTTCAATCAAAATATATACATATTAGTTTATGGAGATTAAATGAAGAATCAGGATCAGGTGGGTGAATTGAGTTAAGATCAATTCTTTTGATATGGCTTTCAAAAGTCTTCAAACATGGTTCTATAATTCCAGCATTTTTTCTTTTGACGTTAACAAAGTGTGGAGCATTTATCATGATCGTATTTTAATGAAAAAAATATTAATTTTTCACAATAAGTCGTATGCATTATCCGTGAGTCTTATTAGAAAAGGCTACATTTCACCAGATAGTATCGTCAGATTTAGCGACGGTTATCTAACCGAAACTCTACTCAGATCAAATCGGTTTAGTGACGCTTGATGTTCTGATATTCATTTCAGTTCATTACCGGAAAGAGCACTGTTTTCGATAATTAATATCTAGAGAAGAAGCAAAGTTCCTTGTCCGTTTATTTTTTTTTGCTTCCCTTTTTCCAACAAAATGTTACGCATATTGAAAATAACTTCATGTTGATGTTCGTCATTTTTTCGAAAGAAGTCTAAGCAAACACTTGAAAATTTGTTTCCTTCTTTGTCAATATCATTTTTCTTACTCTGTTTTTCATATTAATAATAACATTACCTTTTAATCGTAGAAAAATAATTGGCATATCGCTCCTACGACGCCAATATGCTCCTACGTTTGACATAGAACATAAAAATTTGTTACTTTTTGTACAAAAAACGAAAAAAAAGGTGAATGACAGATTTTCTCTGTGAGAATAAATCATGTCTTTGTGAAGTATATAAATTGTTAAAGCCGGCGGAACGAACAAAATTGTTAAATTTTGGTTAAAAGTTCGCATCGAAATTATTAATTCGTATTTTTAGTAACGTATACCATTTCTGTAACAAACTTTCTGTTCATCTATTGGTTTTGCTTTATCATCACTCTAGAAACAAAATTCGTTTTTAAGAAGAATGCTCCATCTTTCCAGATTACGTTTGAGCAACGTTCATATAAATTTTCAGCAAAATGAAGACAGGATCTGAAATGCGGATCTGAGCTGAAGAAAGGTTTTCTACTATTCAGATAACTATTTAATATACTGGCGCCTATTCTTCTACAGGAACTTTTTTGGACTATAACATTCATTATTTACATAGGTGTCTCTTGTCGGTGCATCTAAGTCATTAATTTTGAAACCAATTGTACGTAATAGGAGAGAGAATTCATTTCACAAAAACAAGATCGATCAATATAAGAGAAAACTTCAGAACCTATTTCATTTTTAAAATAGCTAAGAATTTTTGAAAATCTATTTGAGACTAAAGTACTTCCTGTAGTTCTTAGCTGCTAGAGTTCGAGAAAACCGTGTATCGAAGTCGAGTGTTATAAGAAAGCGTAGGTGTGTGTAGTGGTATGTATTGTGAACAGTGATGCTCCTCTGACACTTAGGAAGTGCAGATGTATAAGTAGAACACATGGACATATGCCCTGTTTAAGCTGTTAAAATAAGTTCTCTACAGCGCAGCAAGCTAGCACTCTATTTTAGCGTCCTGTGTAACTTCTGTAAGAGTACTTCACGTGCAAGGTACGGATCATTTTCTAAAAGGAAGATTAGTAGCGATGCACGCTAAGAAATTCTTACAATGTTTGAGTAAACGGCTAGAATATGAGGGAGAGTGTTCAAAACCGAAATTCATGAATTCTGATTATAACTATGCAGCTACTGACAGAGGTCTCTAGGCCAAAACAAAATGATAAGCCGAATGAAGCTGTGTGTATTTTTTCCTAATTAAAAACAAGTTTGCAATTAACAGTCTTGCATAAGTAACGGAGCACCATCACTAAACCTGAAACTTTTCACGAATTATTAAGGTGTTCGATAAATGTAACTTGGACAGAGGAAGCTTTAACGTTTGCAAAAATAAATGATTCACATAAATGCAAGAAATGAATATCTGTTTCAATCAGTTATGTCTAGCCCGTAAAGATTAATGATTGTTTCTTCTACAAGTGTTCGAAATTTCAGATAGTATTCAAATGAGCTCGGAGTTGGCTGAGTGGCTGAATGAACGCAAACTACCTCATGAATACAAATGTCCAGTGCCGGAAGGAACGTTCAGTGACACTGCAACTAATCAAATTCAAGGATCACTCGTCGGTCTCGCTCTGGGAGACGCACTCGGTGCACATGTCGAATTTCGTCCTCGTACTTTTCTCGTTCACCACCCAGTCACAGACTTGGAGGGAGGCGGAACATGGGGCTTGAATGCAGGCCAATGGACTGATGACACATCAATGGCCTTGTGCTTAGCTACGAGTCTAGTCGTTAAGGGCGAATTCTACGCATACGACCAATTGGTCCGATACAAACGATGGTGGAAAGAAGGATATATGTCATCTACAGGAAATTGTTTCGATATCGGCAATGCTACTCAAGAATCTCTTAACGTGTTCTACCAACGTCAAATGGGTCTTCAAAACAGGCTGGATATACCTTCTATGTATAACACTGACTCACTTTCGAGAGACATTATTGAGAAAGCGGGATTTAACGTTTTTTGTAGTAAACCGGGAGTGGCAGGGAACGGAGCCCTCATGCGCTTAGCTCCTGTTCCGTTGTTTTTCTATCGATCACCCAATCACGCCATCGAATATGCAGGTATTAGTGGTCGACTGACACACGGCGATGAGAAAGCGGGAGATGCATGTAGATACTATGCCTCTTTAATCTGTGCAGCTATGAGTGGATTCTCTAGAGAGGACTTATTAGATAACAAATTTTACCAGAACTGCTTCCGACATGGTTGGTTCGGTGAGAGACATCTGCATGATGACGTATTGAGAGTAGCGCAGGGTTCGTATAAGAAGAAAGGCGGTTACGATGATGGAATAAGAGGGAACGGATATATTATCGCCGCGTTAGAAGCGGCTCTCTGGGCATTGTGGATGGACGAGGGCTCATTTAAGAGGGGTGCTCTATTAGCTGTGAATCTGGGAGATGACACTGATACGACAGCAGCCATTTATGGTCAGCTAGCCGGAGCCTGTTATGGTTTAAGCGGGTTGCCACAAGAATGGGTAAAACGGCTCTATGGCAAAGAATTTATTTGTTGTCTAGGGTTTTGGTTAGAGTTGAGAGGAAATGAGTGGACTACACGATTATCTAGCGCTGTACAAAATGCGCCGCATTGGAAAGAACAACTCAGACATCATGCTAAACAGCAAGTATCGGCTCAATACGGTTATTCAAAACCTCAGAATGAAAAAAATGATAATCATCAAGCGTTTCATAAACATGGTTCGCCGCAAAATCCTAAACTAGTTTTTTGTCCAAATGGTTATGAATCAGACTCTTCTCTGGACACAGAAATTTATCATCCTCAACGTCGTATAGTAAATGACCCTTCACACCATCATATGACGCAACTGCCTTTCACATATGAAGATCGTTCTAATCCGTATGGGCATTCTCAACCGAAAAAGAGTTCGATTCACAGCGTTTCAAGAATAGTGTTTGTCGCACCTGGATATGCTCCACGAGCAACTGATAGAACAAGGCATCAACAATAACCAACATAGACTAAGCGGCCTTCGATTTCGATTTAATATATTCGATTAAAACATCATCATTGATCTATGACATTTTTTTAAAGAAGAATAAATGTTTAAGGGTCTTTTTTGACGGCACGTCTACTACTCGCGGCGGATTGTTTTACCTTGTCTACTTTTTTATGCAAAAAATCATGCTGACTGCTTTTTGAGTATTGTTAAGGGAATCAACAACGAAGCGGAGATCAGTAATGAGATGGAGAGTTGCTGCTGATAACTCGTCAGGCAACAGTTAACAACAGTATTTTTGTTTTACAAATACAAATACAAATAAGGGAATGAAAAACCTTACATAAATGGGAACAACTTACGTTATGAAACTTCTTATGAATTCTCAAGATGACTTTAATATCAACCGTAATTAGGCCTGTGAAAGTTCACGTTTCGTTCCTTGAACGTTAACGCTAAAGCACTGATGAACGTGAGCTTTTTTTATATGAACGATGTTCATATTGCCTGACGTAAATATAAAATTCTGTTCTTGTACTGTAGTAAGAACATATATATTTCTGCTTGGTCTTATCTGATCAGTAGAAAATCTAGCGAACGATCAGATGGTCTGCTCAGGACAGTGACCGGATTATTGCTAGACATGCACCAATCCGATAGTTCAGTGACCGAATGGTTCGCAGTTGAACATGTTCGATCACCAAATGGTGCGCAGTCGAATCACCGAACGGTTCGCAACCAAACATGTTCGGTGACCGAACGTGTTCGGACGAAGACTGCAAACACGATAGTTTATATTTTTCTCATCAGAGATATCACTGAGCGCTCTGCTGAGAAACTATTAGAAGATAGTACCATAAACCTTATAAAGATACATTCCAGTTAAGGCTGCAACTTTCTGTCTACTTTATTTGCACAGTGCGGAAAAGCATTTTTGCCTAAAAACAAAGTAAATCAATCTGCTACAGAAGCTTAGTAAAGTATGCTTTAGTTAAAGAGTAAATCAGATATAATGGAAACTAAAGGTACTTAGGACTTCCTGGAATAAAGCAGGCATAAAGTTGCTGCTCTTAATCAAACTTTCTTTAAATGACAACCTGTGGCTACGGCTTAATCATGGCTGCTCCTTCGTTTGATGTAATCTTCACCATTTTTCTGTTTTACAAAGATTTCTTTCATGTTGCTTCTTCGCTTTCATGTTCTTAGCTTTGATAAACTATATTTTTTAAACCTTTGGTAGCGAATCGCTCGGTGACCGAACATGTTCGGTAGCGATCCGGTAGAACACATATTCGCTCACATTGTACTTTAGTTACTGTATTTTCTCACCGGTTAGTTCCTTCTAATACTTCAATTTCATTCCATCTGTCTTTGGTCTAGACTAGGCATGCAACAATCCCAAGCTAGGACCCACTGGTCGGCAGCGAACCGTTTGGTGACCGAACATGTTTGGTAACAAACTGCCGCGTGCCGATCAGCGAGCCCCAGCTTGAGATTGTTGCATGCCTAATTATTGCAATGTACAAAGGATGGACATTAGTTTTCTGATCAAGACACTGATTGTTCCGAGAAGAGATCGCCGATTTCCTGACCAGAAGAGTAGTTTTGCCTGCAGCGGAATTGAAGTTCCTTGGTCCAAATCATTTCAGTGACTACATACGTTTTCCTTTGTTATCGCAACCCATTTGGGGCAAGCGAGCGGTGATTTTCACTAAATATAACTGGTAATGGAGAGCGCTGTTTCACACTACTAGATCTTATACTACTGGGCGAAATTGCTATATAACGTTTTGGAATACTATTTATTCCACACAAGAGCAACATCGGTCATATAAAATAAAGTTTATGTTCAGTACAACATTCGCGTTCACGTGCAAGGAACGCGAACGTACTTTGATATTAGGTAATATGGTGAGACGTTGCACCTTACACAAGGACACTTAGATAAGCTAACTTGAGTAAGATGATCGGGGCTACCAGAAAACAATAATAAGAGGTGTGCCAATTTTTTTGGTTCTAGCCCACTGTTTTTTTTTCTACTTAATTTTTATGATTTTAAAGAGAAAACGATTCTATATATTTCGCAGTTAGTCTCAACCCTTACAGAGAATCTTAAAATAATTTTCCTTAGGTGATTGGTAAAGGATACTATTGCTTAAGTAAAACATTGTTCAAAATCTAATATGAAGCTCAGATATAGAAAATAGCCACACTGAACAAACCGGTATCTAAACCATAGTTGGGTATCATATCATCAAACAGCATTAATTTCGAACATTTCTCAGCTTGTCACAACGACTGAGTGATCACATATCCAGTTTTCTCCCACAAATCAGAGAAGATGCAATTAGTCTGTTGTATAGAAAAGCCATGATAATATTCTGAATAAACAGACTCTGAATGTCACTGACTCAATTCAGAGAAAAGACTAGTTGAAGTGAAATTGCATTACACTTCTCTGCCACACAAAAATGCTATTTTTGTATAGATGTGCTTCATGTAATTGGAAAACATCTGAAGGAGAGTGCTGTGCTTTGTTTCATACAAGCAGATAAAAAGATGATCTTACGAAAAGTTAAGCCTTTTAAGAGACGATCCGTGATAGGAAGAAGAAGGGCAAGAATACTCCACCTTGCGGCTACCGTTATTGGTAGCCAGTTTCTATAGCCCGATACATTCCCTACAACTGACAAGTTTCTGCTATGGTCATCCATATCGTTACTTCAACTGCAGCTCTTATCAAAAGGCTAGCCCAACGCAGAGTACTTTCGCTCAATTGCTTGAGCGCCCTCCCCCTTGCACACTCACTAACCATATACTATCATTCCGAAAAGTCACGAAGACTAATCGGAACAACTACATTATACGTCACCACCTAGAGAGTATATTATCGGACGGGTGATTCGGGGCACTAAGACATGAGTAACTTGTCCAGAGCTATTACACGATTTGCCGATGCTAAGGTTCGAATACAGTGCTTTTGACGTACATGATGAACAATATAGCTATCAAGCCATGATCTATGATAAAATTGAGAATAGTTAAAGAAGTCAATAATATGCAAAAAACATTTTTTTCTAACTATGCTCATTTGGTTCTCTGTTGAAAGTTACCGTTACATTCAAATTTTTAAGCTTTAGAAACGTTTTAGTCAAATGATAAGATTTTTTTAAAAAATGAAGTGAAGAGTTTTTCTCAAAAAGCGACTGTTGTTTTATTCTGATTATTTTTCCATCTATCGTTTACCCCAAAATTTCCAACTATATATCAGTCGAACCAACATAAAAAACCTGACAAAAAATGTGATAGTTTTTAGCTTTTTGGAATTAATGTTAAGATAAAAGAGTTGAAAACAATGAAAGGACCCCGCCGGATAAGGGTCGAAATCTGCGAAAACGGCAAAAATAAATTATACACCCTCCAACGTACATCTCTAAAAATTAAACTCGAAGCGGTAGACCAAGGGCCAATATACAAAACTGGCCAGTGATCACTACAGCCAAACCGGATTATCGAAACATCGTCAGGATTTTCTGTACAACAGACGAGATCGACACTATTCATTGAACGTTTGGATATCGGTTCACTGGTTATTCCAATATTAAAAATAACGTCATTACAAAAAGTATGTGATAGACGACGGAAGAAGATAGAATATGACACTGTTGAAAATGACAGAAGCAAAAGTCAAAGACGATATAGGAACATCTGATAAAACATTTGTCCCAAGATCTACAGGTAAATATGGATATTTGGTTAACAGCCAATAAACGATGGCATGAAATACTTACATTGACCACGAATATCTTCATTGGATAACATGGATGAGAAAACCTAAGGTATCTTTTCGTTCGTCGTTCTAAACGTGGAAAAGATGAAGAGGACCTGTTAAGTTACACAAATTACGATGAACATAACTAAGACAAAAAGAGACACCGGTTATCCAAGAATACTTTTCATGATTTATCGATTACTAAAATTACTAAAAGTTGTAGGTACTAAAAGAATCTTTATGTATTCACTAGGAGGAGAACGGAAGATCAGATGTCTGTAATTAATTTTAATAGCAGTGTATTGTCTAACTATTCTTCGGTGGATGTGCCAAACTTCACTGAAGATATGTCTTTCATTGTAATTTCCCTCTCAA
>CAJNOQ010006487.1:0-13561 GCA_905250885.1 Didymodactylos carnosus
AAAACCAGGTCCTCGAGCTCAATCAAGAAATCCTTTGCAAATACATCTGTTATGTAGAGCAAACATTTCTGAAGAAAATGAGACGTCTCCCAGATCTCTAAGACATTTATCCATGGAGCAGCATTCAATTTATGCAAGGCCCCATAGCAGCAAAACTAACGGGAAAACATGAACATACGCCCATACGGCCTCCTATAAATTGAAGCCTACTCCATGAATAAATATCATCTAGAGCTGGGAGACGTCTCATTTTCTTCAGAAATGTTTGCTCTACATAACAGATGTATTTGCAAAGGATTTCTTGATTGAGCTCGAGGACCTGGTTTTTTGAGATTGTGGTTTTCCAGAGACCCCTATTTCAGGAGTTTTGATGGAACGTCTGTGTACATCACCTAAGATCGGAAATTCTTTCAGCTGTTCAAATCTTTTTCCAAATTTATTCTAGCTATTATGGTCGACAACAAAAATGAAAACTAAGGGTGGCGAACAATTTTTAGATCTACTGTGGGATTAAGTGGCGAAGTATTTAATACACAAAAGCCGCTGTCAAGCTTCGTTAAGTTTCCTATTAACAAATGTTGCAGAGCTTCTCAAGGCGCATCGAATGATGCATGGATGATTAGATATCCTCTTTAGTTTTCATAGAGAAAAGTGATCAGGATTTCCCTTGGCATTGCCACGACCCATGGAAAAGTCTAGTATTAAACTCATAAAACCTGCTGCCAGGCTTCGTTAAGTTTCCTATTAACAGATATTACAGAGCTTTTCAAGAGCTATTTTTTCATACTAAAGACTGGTTGCATCCTCTCTTATCTATGGGAGTAAATTGGCTAAAACGTCAACTGTGTTCACTTTTAGGTCTCCTTGGGCTCGTATTTGACCTCTAAAGGATTGAGCCAATGATATGTAGGGTTTGTTTAATCGGAATATTGTAGAGCTTTTCAAGAGCTATTTTTCTATATCAAGCTTTATCGTAACTTTATATTAGATTTTGAGCAAAATCATTTTTGTTAAACACCGATATGCTTTATGTACCTCCTTAGAAAAGTTATTTTAAGAAGTTTCGATAATGTTATAATGGTTGATATGCAGTTCAAAATGTGTAAAATCGTTTTCTCTACAATATGTGATCATAACGAAGTCGAAAAAGCAGTGGGCCAAATGCAGTGGAAAAGCGGGCCCCCTCCTTTCGACTAAGATTACTCCTCCCAGAAGTCGCCCACAGTGGTTCTCTGATTCACCATGCTCGTTAACCCGAACCATATCATTTTCATCCCATCCAGTTGAAGAAACAATTCGGCCTATAGGATTTCTCCCAGAGGTCGCTCACAGCCACTTTCTAATTCACCATATTCGATTACTTATACTCTCTCATTATCAACCGTTACAACCTTACACTTTACTAGTTATTGCATTTTTGTGTATGAGGATGCTGACCTTGACGAGTGTTTCATATAATCCTTAGGGAAAAAAGAAGCAAAAAAGATGGAGAGAAATGAATGTCATTTTGATAATAGACAAATTTCGAAAGATAACTTACCAGCAGAGTTTTTAGGTGTCGTAACAGGGCTGTTGTTACTAATAACACCAGTAGTGCTACTACTAAAACTAGAAGCTGTTACAGACCGTGCAGTACTACTACTGCTACTCGTAGATCTGGATGTTGTACTTGATATAAAAGAAGTTGATCTGCCGGTGGCGGTGCTAGAAGACGATGATGATAATGATGTTGTAGATCCATTGTACGGTAACAATGATTGTGGATAATTCATTCCACTTGAACATGTTGCAATGTTAACATTACAATTATTTGTCATACAGAAACATGCGGCCAAATTGAAGCTGGTGTTAACTGGTAAAATATTCATTACAGCTGTTGAGATTCATATAGACTAACAGCACAATTAAACAAAGCACCACAGAGACCGAATTCAATAACATAATTCCACATCGAAAGCTCATAGGCTTCTCCAAAAACGACTATTTGTTGATAGTCTTTGTTTACAGGATCATACCAAACGCTGCATGGAACAGTATGTGTGGCAGCATAGGAATAACACACAGCAGTATCAACACCAGCAGCTGATAATGTATAGTCACAGGATGAATACATTGGTGTTATGAACTGCTGAATAATAAACGTGTACCATGAGAAAGTTGGTCTAGGCTATCTTACGAAGGGCTAAACATATCAGGTTGTCCTCTGGTTTATAAGGGTTTTTCGACGTGCTCTTTCGTTTTGTCTCTAGAAAGTTCTCTCCAAAACTCTCGGAAGTTGAGTTTCTGGAAAATCGTGGTGTTTTAGCTACAGGCGATGAAAAGAATGAGTTTTGGAAAAAACTGAGCGTTAGGAAAAACTTTTGAATATGATACTCGGATTCACCATTGCAGGACGAACATTTCGGGTCTCTAACACAAAATTTCAATTTTTAAAAATTTTGCTTTTTTTCAGTTTAAAATAGCTCAGCGCAGGTAGATGATAGAAAACTGGTTCAAACGTCAACCGATAGAGAATTCAAAGTTGAACAAACGTAGAGGTTGGACAATGTTCACATATCATGTGAGCATGGTTTCCTAGAGGATCTGTAGAAAACCTTCTCTCTAAGTTATGTTTTAATTTTTTTGAGTTTTAAACCTCATTATTGAACTTTTTATGATTTCTAGAATTATAAATCAATTACAATATTATAGCTGAACACTCAACATGCTTCTAACATCTATTAGGGTTATTTTCAGAGCTCTGATTTAAAACACACACAGAGAATGAACGGAAGCGAAATTCAAAAAACTCTACGGACAAATTTTAGATTTAGGTGTCTATTTTTATTTAAGATCGCCGCTTTCTGCTCTTTCTGCCACCAAAGGCTATACATTTTTACTAAGAGCCCCATTTTGCTCGTTGTCACGCAATAACACGGCAACGCTTTAACGTTTCGAGCTCAAATTTTTAGCATAAGTTACGTGCAAAGTAAGCGTTAATTCCTGTAAGCGCCATCGGAATCGGATGTGAAATAAAAAAGTTTTTTTCGCTGGGGAGGGTGTCCCCTTAAACAATTTTAGTGACACAAGTGAAAAGTTGTAATTAGATATTTAAGAAATATAAATTTTCCGTTCTCATTTAGATAAGTGCTCACATCCGTGACTTTCCGTTCTCATTTAGATAAGTGCTCACATCCGTGACTACCAAAAACTCTAAAATTATCAAACTTTTTCCGTTAAATTGAAATACGTAATACAGCAAGTTATAAGCATCGGAAGAACGTGTCCCAAATGATCAGAGTCTAGTCATATAAGCGGGTGGACACGAAAAATAACTCGATCAACCGCGGTCCACCGAACTTATATGCGAAAAAACTACGCATGGGTGCTTCGCAGTTTTATTACTAATACTTATCTTATCCTTTGAGACTCAAACATCACATTTTGTCATATCGATGGGACTACTTTATAATTTTGAATCTAACTCTTTATGCACAGGATATTCTAGAAAACCATTCATACTAACCTCTGTACCCCCTTGCGATCATTCAAAATTTGCGTGTATTTGATTGTCTGCTTGTCTCTCTGGATATCATAGAACTGTTGGCAGACTATATTTTTTTCATAGTGCGTGTTAGATACAAGGACTGGGTTACAACGGCGGATGCAAAATTATTCTTTTGTACGTGGGGTGTACGATAAAAGTATGAGATACGTGCGTTTGTGTTAGAAACAAACTATTCTAACAGGGTTCTACTCTAGAAGTCGTGGTGCTTTGGGTCATGTAAGCAAACGTTCATTGCTTAGAAATAATTCTTTTTCTCTTGACGACAATATTGCGTCAAATACCATAAAACGTCATAGTGAACAGGCATGGTTGTTACGATTAATTAAAAAACACAGACAAATAGACTTTTAAACTTCATTTCTGAATAGTTCATTTAACGAAACTAGTGATCAGAGCAAACGTCACAAAACTACAAGTAGAGTAAGCTAAAAGCTGTCGAAAAAACAAGCTGAAAGTTACAGAACGATCTTTAGACAGTAAAGTTCATCTGATTAGAAACAAAATGCGGAATTATTAGTACAATACAAAGATGTGGTCAATAAACTTAACTATCAGAATATTGATTCACTTGAAGATTTAAAGAAATTTGACAAGGAAACCAAAGTATCAGTTAAATTAGCTCTACAAACACCGGCGCAACAATTAAAGATTTAAAAGTCGGGGTTTTCTGTGCTATATCGACCGGGAAAAGCACATTAATCAATTCCTTATTAGGTAGGCAAGAAGCTGTAACTGGCTATGGTGAAACAACCACAGTTGTTTAACCCTATAATGCAAAAAACTACTGTCTCTTTGACATGCCCGGTCGAAATGATGATCTACGTTGTTTCAGCATGGAATATATATCATTTTGGAAAGGATTAACAAAACTATTTTATATAATTATTTCTTGAATATTTTGAACTTCTGCTTTGAATTTCTGCTCCGTTATGTTAAGGCAAATGACAAATAAACCATCAGTAGGAGAGAATTTAGCAAAATTGGTATCTAAACGGAAAATATTATTAAAATGCTTCGTCAAATGATTGTTGACATATATTAGTTAAAATTTCGCTAATAAAAAGATTACTTTCTCGAAGCATCCTGGCAGTTACTAGTGAGGAGATAACGTTCCTTAAACGCGTTTTACTTAAAAACTGTTTGAGCGTTAAATAGTTTGTCGATATTTTGCTAGAGGTTATCGGTCGTGGCAGATCTAATGAACATGTGCGCGGTCATGTGCGGCACATGCGTGCGCTTATACAATAAAAGTGCAAAAAAGCCAAATATTTTGCTATGATGCTTCTGGAAAACTAGCTCAAAAGCTATGAAAAACCTATCCTATCAACACAAAAGTTATGTCATTAGAAAGTAGACACTTTGGGCTATCCAACCATGTGCTTTTCTCAAAATCAATATTATTACCGAAAATCGGCATTTCTGAGCTGGCGAGGTCTTAAGTCTTTATTAGTTTTCCAGGCAACCAACAACCTCCAAAACCCGAAAAAGCCTTCCGGATTTTCTAAACATTCTCAGTTTGACGAAAAACCAAGACCTAATTCAAAAAATCGACGCCCGTCAACCCATGTAGTTTCTTTTCCTCTTTTAAACAAACAAAGAATGAACTCTGTACGACAAACTGCTATTAAAAATCTTGGGACACACTTCAGGTATAACTTCCATGTATAGAAAACGCTGTATAAAATGCTCAGTTTTAGGACTTCTAGGAAAATGCCCTTAACTTTTTGATCCAAGGTCACTCAGAGTTGTGCGAGGTCTTATTTTGATCAGAAATGTTTGTTCTACAAATCTGTTTGTTCAGAAAAATTTTAATTGTATAAGTAAGTGTCCAGGAAAAATCTAGTATTTGAAGACCCGGTTTTTCGAGGGTCCTGGAAAACTTGCCTAGAATCTGCTCAAAACCACTTTTGTAACCAAGAGTGGTGATACAGATTCTGAAAGTTCACACTTCAGGCTATTTTTCCATGCGCGTATCTCAAAACCGATTTTTTACTGAAAATCCCCATATCTGAGGGGACCCTTAATTCACCATCTTGTTGTTTAATTACCAATGCTTAATGTATAGCATTCTTCTTGTCAGTTATTATCGAATTAATAGCACATGTCCACCTGCTGTAGCCAAAATTGCCCACTGTGCGCGGTGATGTTTCATAAATATAATAATAATCATTTATTTATTTCTACCTCTCTGAACGGTAGTTTCTTCCCATTATCCTGTCGAAGTTGTTCGATGCGTCATTTAAACTCGACAGCATTAGGCAGGCTTGGTTGACTAAAACCAACGTGAAATGAAGAGTCAAGAAATGAATTACAGAAAAGCTTTACCTCTAAAACTCGAGAACGATTTTGTCTATAGCCACTACACCGGGTTTAGATAGTGCTCGACGTAAGTTAAACTCCATTATTGAGAAAAACTCCAGAAGTAACAGCCTTTGCGAGGTGAAATTCCGAGGGGATGTTTCTTAGTGGCTCACTCTCCCGAAAAATTTTGTTTTTTTCTAAACTTTTACAGTAAAGTGTCTGTTTCAATTCGAATTCGAAGTCTGATATATGGCAATTTGAATTCGAACCATGATGAAGAATTTTTTTCTTCTAAGCTTTTACGGTTAAGTATCTATCGTAATTCGAATTCGAACCAGTTCGCAGTGCGATGAAAATTTTTTTTTTCTTAAATTTTACAGTAAAGTATTTTCCCCAGTTCGAAGTGGGATGAAAATGTTTTTTTTATCAACTTTCACAGTGAATCCTGTGTCGCAATTCGAATTCGTACCAGTTCGAATCGGATAAAGAAATCTTTTTCTGATTGAGCTTGACGGTGTAGTGGTTTTTGCAGCGCTTATTTTCAAACTGGGATTAGACTCTTGTGTTGTGGATTATATTCGAATCAGGCAACTCATGGCATTTCCGACCAGATTCCGAAAAAATTTCTTTTTATACTTAAGCAGTAAACATCGTGACGTGGGCGCTTGCAACTACCTGACCCAAGGTTTAACCCACCAAAGCTAGCTGAAGCGTTTGAATTGAGAGCCAACCAGTTAAGTGCCCACTGAATCATCCGCTTGGAGCTAGCAAGCGGGCACTTGCTCGACGCAGCTAGCTATGTGATCTACAGTTAATCGAGCGTTTGAATTATTTGATAAGGTATATTTCTTCGCTTACTCCTTTTTGCCTAGGTATACATTTGACAACTGATAGTGAACTTTTTCATTTTTCACCACGTGCATGCTACATGATTGAGTTATCGCACTGGCCATTAATCAAAATTGTTGCTCTTTCCATCTGCGCGACATGATTCAGATTTTCAAAAATACAGAAAAAAGAAAATATATATTGAAGTGCGATGGGTTCCTTCGACATAATGGCAGAAGCATTGATCTTTCATAAAATCATCTAGATGGTTTAACAAAATTAGATTGATTACTTAAGGGGTAGGAAACCCGAATGTGAAAAAGCTGATGCCGTGATAATATATAAACGGCCTCATACTATAACGTAAATTAATTGCATCCAATAATAGAAATAATTTTGCCATTTCTTTTACTCAAATCGTGATTAGAGAAAATAGTTTTGTTAATCCTTTCCAAAATGATATATATTCCATGCTGAAACAACGTAGATCATCATTTCGACTGGGCATGTCAAAGAGACGGTAGTTTTTTGCATTATAGGGTTAAACAACTGTGGTTGTTTCACCATAGCCAGTTACAGCTTCTTGCCTACCTAATAAGGAATTGATTAATGTGCTTTTCCCGGTCGATATAGCACAGAAAACCCCGACTTTTAAATCTTTAATTGTTGCGCCGGTGTTTGTAGAGCTAATTTAACTGATACTTTGGTTTCCTTGTCAAATTTCTTTAAATCTTCAAGTGAATCAATATTCTGATAGTTAAGTTTATTGACCACATCTTTGTATTGTACTAATAATTCCACATTTTGTTTTATCAACTTTTGGAGTTTTCCTCGAGAGTTATTAATTTAATTTATTTTATTCACGAAAAGCGCGAGTCATCAAAGGTCCTCGAGCTAGAATAACAATGACTGAGCCACATACAAACAAAGTCACAAAAAAAAGGACATAATAAGAGATATAAATATTAAAAAAGGGAAACAGTAAGCACGCTCTTCGAAAAAGTAAAGAGGAGACGATCGGGCTTCTCGCTTCGAGTTCTGCTAAGATCAAAGATCCCACATAGAGAACTAAAATGCCGAAGAACTCATTTTCAGTTCTCTCATCACTAAATATTGAAAATCAATTATGCGCATGATTTCAAGTCAAGCCCGTTTCTCGGAAAGTTCAACTAGTCGCTACAAGAACGATCATCGATAATTTTTCTCCGCGTCGTGTAAGTTCTAATATCCCTTTCGGACTTGGTTACACGACGTTTTACTTCGAGAACATGATGTAAATCTCCCTCACATTAGAAGCCCATCCCATAATAGAAGCCCAGTCCGACAAGAAATTTTTTGAAAATTGCCCTGCCCTCGTAGGGTACTTTTTGAGAAAATTTTGCCTTTCTTACGTGACATAATAGAAGCCCACTGGGCTTCTAATGTGGACGGGTGTTTAATCAAGTTTTGACTTAGAAAATTGCCCATTTCTTGTGCAGGATAACAACTTTTTGGACTAAAGGCATATATGTTAACGGCTTGTCCGCGTAATGCGACAGTTCGCTGATAAAGTTTTTGAAAAAATGATTTTAGAGTAGAACTGAAAACAGCACATCACTAGATACAGTTTTTGATGTTAATTACTATTTTCTAGTTACGATTATCTAGTAAAACAAGCTTAATAAAGATTTTATTATATTGACATTATTTGATGAAATGTAGTTGAATAATGAAATAATAAGACAAACAAGTTCATCAATCATTTTATTTTTTATTTTTTCTAAAAAACAATACAGTGAAGCTTTCGACTCCTTTCATAGGGTCATTTTCAACACTAAATTTTTAAGAAAGAGATTACATATATATATATACATGATAAAACAGTTCTTTTCTTTTTCTTTTCTTTTCTAGTTTATTCTTAAACATATGAAAGGAGTCGAAAGCTTCACTGTATTGTTTTTTAGAAAAAATAAAAAATAAATGATTGATGAACTTGTTTGTCTTATTATCTAAAGATTTTATTGTTCCTTGATTACGGCATAAATTCATCGCATGTGGAAAGTCAAAAATCTTATAAAATTTTTTAGTATTGCGTACAAATATATTCTGCACCACATTTCAAAGGGTTCATCAGGTTGACATAATACATCAACAATGCCATTGTCGTTTATGGCTTCGATCATAATGATCCGATTTACTTCATGACATATGATGACCAGTTCGTTTGATAACACGTACTGAACTAAAATTTTTTCTCAGTAATGTTAACTGCGATGTCGCATGACAGTACCAAATCTACTTCGTCTATTTCACCAGATAATAAATTTAAATTTCCTAATATTTGTAGAACATTTTGCATCTGATCTAACGGTGATAGACTTTTTAAACCTTCGACAATTCGTTGTACAGTGCTATGGTACTTCAAGCCACCAAAAACATATACTTCATTAATGATAAATATAACTTTATTGATCTCGTCTTGAATATCGAATATAATGTTATATAGCAGTGTTTCCGTATCACGTTTAATCCTGGCAAAGTCATCAGATTTAAATAGTCTAATGTAATGTAATAAGTTTACAATAAACTGAATTAGCTATATAGCTTGCTAATATTATGATGGAAGAAATTTCAATAGTTTTCTACGAAAACCTTTTTTTGAAACGCTTAATGCTAGTGCTTCAAGTCAATGCAGGAACACTGACAAAAAAAACTTGCTTCTTTTGCCGCGTGGTCTCACTACAGAACGCCGTTTCGTAGTGAGACCACGCGGCATCTCATAACTAAACAAAATGGATAATTTTTTAAAATTCCACTGCTTTCGAAGTAAAATTTTCTATTTATTAAAAGGTAGCTTAATGAATTGAGCTTGCGCATATTGATCGGTAGATCTCTCAAGTTTCTTCCTGAAGTTCTTTTGAAGAAACATTGGATTTTCCATGAGAAACGGTGCACTTCTTGTGAAGAAACATCTGGTCTCTGCACGAAAAATGATCAAGTTCTTCTCACGTAAGCTCGATTTACCCCGGAGAAAAGTCGAGTTTCTTGTGAAAAACCACAAAGTTTCCCAGGAAAAGAAGTGAAGTTCTTGTGAAGAAACATCGATTTCTTCACGAGAAAACATGAAGTTCTTTTGAAGAAACATTGGGTTTTCCATGAGAAAAGGTGCACTTCTTGTGCAATGAATTCACTTACCGATTCGTTGGATTTTTGAACACATTTATGCCGCTGTTGTTTCATCTGTGCGATTCGGAATGGCGATGTAAATTGATCGATGAAAATGTTCTGGAATGTATCCCACTCATCTGAAATTTTTCGTTGAGCCCGCAGTTGTAGGAACCACTCCAAAGCTGTACCTTGCAGAAACTGGGACATTCCATTTAGGAGTTGTTCTTCATTCCAACCATAGACGGTAACCGCGACCGTAATAAAATACCATCACTGCAAGGCCTTTCAGTTTTAAAATCGTTATAACCGTGTTGTTAGTAATGATAGTACGTATGTATCGAGACTTTCTTCTGCGAGAAACTAGCTTGTATTAGAATATTATTAGGGGATGGCGTGAGAGCTCAATATAAATCAACCGAAGAAAAAGGGAAGAAAGAAAATAATATATCTTCGCGTAGCTGTGAAGGTTGCGAGCCTGTAACAATTATTCTTATAGAATTTCGAAAGCTGCTCTCCATTCCTAGCTTTTATTCTGTGTTAAAAGGCATCGGGATTACATGGAGCCGTTTCCTGCTGTGCAAATAAAAGTTTGTAGTAAATTGAGGTCAAGCACAGGATTTTCAGATCTAAGAATTTGATAGATAACACATTTTCTTTAAACGATCGGTAAAAGCGGCGTATGATGCACGCCGATTTATAATCACTCTTTCTTTTCATCTACTGTTTTAACAGTACCAATAACAATTGCCATTCTACCATCGATATCTCCACCTTGTATTTCAGCTACGTAAAATTCGATTGGAATTATAATTATCGCAAATGCCACTTTCGAACCATCTACGATGACTATTGATACTCAACAGAATCTGATTGTCACCGATTATGTTAATAATATTCCTCTACGAAAATTTTTGCCAAATGGCACAGCCGTCATATATCCGCCAATCCAATATGCAAATGTGTTTGATGTAACTGTTGATTGGTACGATAACATTTATTTTTCTAGTGACAGCCTGTGTATTGTTCAAAAACTGGCAATGCCAAATGGCTCACTATTAACAACTGTAGCTGCGAATGGTACAAGGGGAAAAGGACTGAATGAACTTGACTCTCCATCAGGTATTTATGTTAATCGAAACGGTACGGTGTATATTTCCGATGAGGATAATAATCGAGTCATGCGATGGCTGTCGAACGCCTCTGAAGGTACTATAGTTATTGGTCAAAATAGTCCAATAGGGGGATTTGGCCAAATCAGCTAGGGCGTCCTCGGGGAATCTTTGTTGATGAAGTAAATGGAATTGGTGCCGTGTACATTATTGACTGGGGAGTTGAAAGAATACAAAAGTGGTTACCTAATGCAATGGCCGGAACAACGGTTGCTGGTGGAAATGGCTACGTTTTACACTTGAATCAGTTAGGTGGTCCAAGCGCAATTCTTGTCCACACAGAAAATTCCGAAAAGTAGAAGGGTTCATTTCTTCGAAAAATCAGAACTTTTTGAAAACATGTAATATCTTAGCTCCACAAGGGCATGGAACCTTCAGAATATGTTTTTCGAAATCACCAGCAAAAACTGCATATACGGAAGTGTATTTTCAGGCTCCGGAACCACGAGAAGCATTCGATCTTTCATCAAACTTTGGATCACTCCAATTTCGGCATCATCCACTCGCATTGATAGAAAATTGAATTCTGATTGAAATGAGACCCTTCCATGCATTTTCTGCCTTATGGAGCCTTCGCAGAGCCCAAAAAACCGAGAAAACCGATTAGAAATTTCTTACTAATCACTTTTGAATTCGTTTCTTTAGACTGGAAAGTACATAATACTCGCAAGGATCTCATTTTGATCAGAATTCAATTTTCTATCAATCTAGGTGGTTTCCAAAACATTTCGTTTTGAAAAGATTTTTTGCAGACCGGATTCGCTAGAAAACCCTTTTGTACGTTTCTGACAATCCGGAAAATGTTTTCAACGGATTTTTCGCTTTGTTTTACTAAGAAACCCAAAGTTTCATGGTTGTGGAGTAGAAACTGCCGGTGGGGCCCTGCAGGTTGCGACTTTTTGGCAACCCATAACGTAACCTATAAAAGTTTTCACAACCTAATCTAACCTAGGTTAACCTAATGCAACCTATGCAATTTTTTCCCAAACCTGGTTTCAGGAGTCTAAACTTCAGTTTTGTTCCATATCGTTATTGTATCTTATCTAAACACCGTCTGATGGGTAAGCTTATACAAAATAAATTCCATTTTACATGAATATAGAGATGAATCGGTTGAGTCTTTTATTCTTTGATGCAATCTTTGGAAAATAGCTTTCTGAATAGGGAGACACGCCTGAATAGGGACGTATTCGCCTTATTTTCGCATTATTTTGTGTATGGTTCAAAATCGTTTTTTTTTCGTTTAGGTTAAAAATAGGTTATCAATGGCGTCACCTACAATCTAATCTATAAAAAGTTTCATAGTCTAAACCTAACCTAACCTATAGGTTAGGTTTAACCTGCACGGCTCTAACTGCCGGTTTTATTTGCAGATCAGCTGGCCGATTTTGGTCAAAAACGTAGAAAAAAGTATAGGTAATCAACCTCGGTGAATCTCGTGGCAATATTCGATGCGAGCGCAAAATCCTGGGATCTAGTACAACTGCTTCAAAGTGAAATAAACCATATTGCCATGAGATACACAGAATATTAGAAACTTCATAATTACGTTAAAATTAGCGATAACAGCCTGGACACAACAAGAAGCTCAGAGTTTTTCCTTTCAAGGTGGCCTGGAAAACCAAAAGCTTCCTTAAAAGCTTCTCCTAGTTTTTGTATTATGGCATACGTAGAGCGACCACAAACCAAATTTTCTGAATTTTTCGGATCGTTCTGATCAGTTATGACGAAGTTACGAACTCAGTACAGCTTAATCGCATCTTACTTTTGTCAAAAAATTTGGTAAGAAGTTATCAAAAATATTTTTTCCTTTTTCAGCAGACTAAACGCAAAAATAAAAGTTCTAAAGCCTATAACTCCGAGACGAAGCATTTTCTGTGAAAAAAATTTCAGGATATATGTCACTCGATGAGCTGTACAACATATTACAAAATGAAGAGGAGGTTACCCCCTTAACCTTCTCTTCTCTCCTCAAGGTTGCTCAGAAAAACGCCGAAAATGCGAACATTTCTTCATAGAAAAATATATGCTAACTATGCCCGTTTTATTCATATCGAAAGGGTTATAACGATTGAAAAGTACAAACAAATTGAATTTTTGTATACGAAAAGACATAGTTCTTTCAACTTTGCCAGTAAATAATGTTTTAATATCTTGGCTTTTTCCGAACACTTGTATACTTTAGTTGCACATAGGTAAACTATGACATTCAATGATGCGGAAAGAAAACATGACATCATTCTTTCATTCCTCAAAGACTGACGAAAAGCGAAAAACTTCATACACACTTTCAGTTAAAATTTAAACAATATTGTCTTTGGAAAATATTTTAATAAATATTGTGGATAGTCTTTCACCAATAATCATGGCAGAAATACTAGCTACACATATATCATGCTTAAACGATGAAACTTTCATACAATGAGCGGTTATTAAATATTTTAAAGTTATTTGTATTATTGATGAAAGACTGCCCACAATATTTATTAAAATATTTTCCAAAGACAATATTGTTTAAATTTTAACTGAAAGTGTGTATGAAGTTTTCGCTTTTCGTCAGTCTTTGAGG
>CAJNOQ010006488.1:0-13560 GCA_905250885.1 Didymodactylos carnosus
ACGTTTACCACCCGACAATGCCGACACTATAATTTTTTTGAACAAAAATATGAACTGGTAAAATAATTTTATAAACAAAAATATTTTGTGTAGTATAATATATAGCTAAAATTCTTTACATTTACGAATAAGATTGTGATAATTTGTAATGTTTATGAACATGACGCAGACAATAAATTTATCGAGAATATGTCGTTATTATTTGACTGTTCTTAAAAACATGTCGTTAAGAGTGGAAGAAAAAAAAAATTCATTTCGTATCACTGACATTAGGTCTTTCCTTCCCTTTCGTTATAATAAGTTTCATTTTCCTATTCCTTTCTTTTCGTTTTGATTCTTATCGACATGTTTTTGGTCGGAAAAAAATAGAATAGCAAAACGAAAAAGATATAAAACATGTTCTTTCGTTCTCTTATTACGCAACTTACATCTTTCGTCCCATCTCTACGTGATATACCTGAGCCGAATACTCCACGCGATGAAGAAATGGTGGACTATTGGTATATCCCGGATTCTGTGGTGGACGTGATGGGCATACGAAAGAGATAATGTAGAACGCACATAATTCATTATTTGTTTTTCTGTGTATACTTCTAGCCGCTCGACAACGATTTATTGATGAATATGGACGTTAATGATTATTAGCATTATGATTAGCATTAAACTATCGTCAATTATTAGATGGTAAGTGGTTCAAATTTCTTTTAAGGCTAGAAAATCAGTTAGTTAGTAGAGATTAAGTTGATGATCATCATCATCATCGTTTTTCTTTTGATCTGATGGATTGTTTTCCTTTTGATACTTGATAACTAACGGAAAGGAAAGAAAACGAAATGTTACGTAAGAAACGGGAAAAACAAATGGCAGCTTGTCTGTCTGACAGATAACCATTTCGTAAGACCCTAGACTAAAGTCAAGAGAAAAATAAATTTATCGACCAGAGTGTTTTATTTTTATTTTTAAACAGAATAAGTCGTATATAATGTGAAAAAACTGTCAGTGTTGTCTTGTAAATATGTACCAGTCATATTTTCACAAGACTTATTGAGTAAGAGAGTTAACCAGTTAGATGAATCGTAGTTTACTGTAGATTGGCAATATTTGATCTCAGATTCTATTCGCGATGGACGGGTATGTCTGTTTGCTTTCTCAGTAAATAGATAATGAAGTTAAATCTATAGTAAACATAGTTCTATAATCTCGGGTGCTCTCGATGATGTTTATTTGTAATTCTTTAGTTCGATTTTGAAATAGTTACAAAATGGAAACGATTCTTGGTGGTCGAGCTCCAACTCAACAATTATTTCACAAGCAATCAGGAGCGGGTGGCGCATGGGAGATTCATGGTCCACAACCAGCCATTTTTAAATGTGTTGATCAAGGTCTGTTTCATGGAGATGTGTTGGATATTGGATCAGGTGTTGAGGATAATGCCCAATATATAGCCACACACAGTAACTCCAACGTTATTTGTATTGATATGGTATGTAAGATATCTGAAGGTAAACAAGCGCTTAAGTTTTCTTTAGTCTAGGTTCCTCTAGCTCTTCAAGTAACAAAAGCCCACCTGGCCAATGTCTCTGAATCAAATCGTCAGTTTGCTCTTGTTAATATTCTTGAACCAACTGACTCGTCGAGTCGACTATATAATCATCTATTTGATGTTATTTTGGATTCCAATCTTTTCCATTGTTTTTCAGATGAACATCGTTTAGTCTACATGGAACGATTGAAACAGTTAGTCAAGCCAAATGGTCTCTACATTCAACTCGTTTTCAGTGAAAAAGAAACATGTACAGATAGACCAAAAAGAATCAGACAAGCAGATATTGAACAACTGTTTTCACAACAGAATGGCTGGTATATTGAATCAATGGAAGACGTCTTCTATGATACCACTGCTAATATTATAGATGGTCAAGGACGTGTTTATTTGACATTAGTCGGACGAATATAAATTATAATAGTGTGAGAGTGAGTTCGAAAGGTAGCTGCACGTAGTATAAATTTACTTCAACTGCTGAGATACTTATCTGTTATGAAATTAGTTAAGGATAAAACGGGTGAGTGCTCAACCTCACCTTCTACAATTCAGTAGACGAACATCAATCGATGTTTTTTCCTTTCTGGTAGATCTTCCTTTTTGCTATATTACGGGAAAGTTTAGATTTTGTACATAATGAAACGTTGCTTGAGAAGTCTAAATAATGTTGATGACATAGTAAAAACCATCTCTGAAAATATCGTATTTTGGAAAAATTCAAAATTCAACATTGTTGACAAAAAAATATATGGTACACTTAACCTAAATTTTGTTGGCTAATTATAACGGAACCTGCTTAAAGAAAAACTTAATTTTGTGTCATGTTGTGGTCTGTAGAAAAATATTGGATTCTTTGACAAGTCGTCTGTTAACAAATGAAACTGGACTTTTTAAATGGAACCAGAAGTTAAAGTTTTTACACCGTCTAGTGTAGAGACATAAATGAGGCACAAATGCAGGTTAAAAATTAATAAAAATCAGAAAAATATATCAGATAGATACAAAATAGATAAGTCAATTTGTTATATTTATTTTGATTGTTATGGATATTGCTAAATTTTAATTTTATTTATTTGCAATCGTAATAGAAAAGCTAATTACAACAAGAATATTACAAATATAATTCTTTATAATAAATGTAAAGTATTTATCTGTATCTGTGAATGAAAAAGAAATTTTTACTGGTTTTATTGTACGTCTAAGAAAAAACGTCCAAGAAAGCAGATATGAACTGCAAACAATCCGAATAAAAATAAACTGCATATCATGTTAAGCAACTGAGAAGTGAGTTGTATATTGACTTCAATAGAATCCTGTGACGCTCCCTGATCAGCGTATAGTTATAAAACACCTGGTAATTTGAACGATCAGAGACGCTCTAATATTTTCTGCTAAATAATCTTACTTCATACAGATGGTCAAAATTTGGGAAAAAGCTGATGGCAGCTTTGGATGTGAGCTTACATTTGAAGTGGCGTCAGAGTAAGGGCACTTAACAACGCGAATAAAAAATTATTTTTCTGCAATTTTCTATTCCAGATTTTATATTCTCTTAACGGAGCCATCGATCAACGATTGGTCACGTTGGAGACTATAGAATCTTCGAGCAGCATGTGGGATGATGTTTTCGTTCGTTCCATGTCGTATTCTGATGCAGCTGTCAGTAGACGCATGTTGAGTGGAATCAGTACACATCGTCTTCTGAGCTCCATCATAGGGCTCCCGCGCGAAATGTTTACCGATGCTGTTCTGGAACGCGCTGGTGAACCTGACCCTTGCTTCAGCATGGCAGCTTCTATAGATGGAGTCGCTCGGTTCAGAGCCAAAACCAAATGGCATTCACTGCACACAACCCTTTATGTGGATAGCCACACGATGCTGCCCAATTTTCTATTGAACCATCTTTGTGATCGCAGCGAAATGGCTCATTCAGTGGAAGCCCGTGTACCATACCTGGATCATCATTTAACAGAATACGTCAACCAATTGCCTCCATCTGTGAAGATTAAGTATCCCACTGCGAAGTGGATTCTACGTGAAGCCGCCAACCATACATTAGTGACGAATTGTATCGTCGCGTGAAACATCCTTTCTTTGCCCCTCCTGCAGAATCCAAAGATACACCTCATGGCATCTACTTGAAGAAACGGCTTACTTGCGAGGCAGTTGAGGTGCTTGGTTGGCTTCGTTGGGATTATGTGGAGGAAATGAAAGTGTCCTACTTCGAACACCAAAGCAGAAGCGCTCAGAATATCTTAAATATTATTCTCTCAGTGATGGTGATCAGTGAAAAGTTTTGCGTGAAGCCCTATGGCAAAGAATAAATGTTAACCGTTATTTGATAAATTCAATAAATGTTCTCCAAAATTGAAAAAAATTGCTTTTTTTCAGATATTTTGATGACAGACTATAAGGTATTGATGTTTCTATTGTATGATCAATCACTCGTATAATTGAGAGGAAAAAAGGTAGATGTCTGTGTATATTTTCGAGCGGTTCAGTCTCCCGAATGGCATTTCTGTGCGTGTTTAGTTGTATGTTTTCGAGACTTTTGTGCACGATTGAACAGTTGCCAGCTGCAACGAATCATTCAGAATAGAAGGTTTTCTCGATGTTAACAAAATTCAAGAGCGATGTTTAACAGCAAACCGCCGCCGTATGTTGAAAACTACAATTACGGCTTCCATTTTTTAAGAGGATAGGAAGTGTATTGGACATTGGCTGGTTACGTCGGGCGCCCGAACATCCGTTTACAGATGTGTGTCAAAAGGAAAGTGATTGTGGCAGACACAGAATCAAATTCTCAATTGATTGTAAATTCGGTTATGTATCTGACACAGACAGTTTTCTTTTTGACACAGCTCTGTGAGCGAATGTGAACGAAGGCGTACGGCCTCGACCAATCGATTGGGAACAACAGTGATAATTTCTTCTGTCGAGCGAGTCTCGATAACGTTTTATCTGCATAATCTGCGTCCCCACACTGAAGCAATTGTTAATACCGTATCACATACTATTCTCCCAGAGTATGTATACAAGCATCAAAGCGAAAGCAAAAATTTAACTCTAGGAAATACTCGCCTGAAACTTCGTCGTTTTTTAGTTTTTTTCTCAACAGTTTGGAAGATACTTCAATGGCTAACCCTTGACTGAACACACTACCTAACTACAAAATCGGACACACAGTAAAGACTCTAACAACGGAATTTTTGGAATTACAACAATAATTTGTTACTAAGTCAAGGGTAATCCGCTCTTTTTTCAACTTATTGTCAAATACGGAATACACGCTCGATTGAGCTCAAATTTATACCAAAGATAGAACATCGAAAACGTAAATCGATGTATTTTTGCACAGAATTTTTCGAGATGTTCTTATATGGTTTTTCTTTAAAAGCTTCAGTTTGCATCCAGTCACATAACAGATACGTCACAAATAGAGACGTGTATCGAAAAAAGTCCTCGACAGTTGATCGACAGTTTAGGAAGTTTTTCTTATGAAATGATGTTGTTTGTCAAATCACGAAAGCATTCTCGTAAATTTCGGGCAAAAGAGTATTTTTCTCCTAAGCAGTTTTTAGATTTTTACGACAAATCATGACTTTTCACTACTTTTCTAAGTTGTACCGAAGTACCATGATAAGAAGAAATTTTTTTTTCATTTGTTGTGATTGGACCTTGCCGTCAGCGTCAACGACGATAGCCTGTGTGACGTTAATTTCTTCAATGACTAGATACTGCTAAGACTCGAACGTTAGCGTGCATTTTTTACTCAATTTTCCTTTGTTCATTTCTTATGTAGTCCTTTGAGTGAAATTCTAGACCTAGCATTCTGAGAAGCGAATGACTCGACAAAACTTGGGGATCTTTATCAAGAAAAGATTAAATAAACTTTTAATATGGAGTAACTCTTCCATATCTTATTTCCCTAAGGAGTAATCCGATCGGATTTAATACTACGGAGGTATAATATCAATGTCATGATGGACGAAATCTGTGAAATATCGAATTCCAACACATTTTTCTTCCAGTTTCTATTTATACTTGAACCGTTTTTAAACTTTTCATTATTTGACTACTACTTGAGCAAAACAGCCTGTTTTCTACATCGAATTTTATTGAAGAAGATTGATTCAAATAAGGTCAGCAGAACTCTGGCATAATAAACACCACATCGGAAAAAAAAGGAATACTCTTTTTCGGTTAAAATGCCACCTAGCCGGGCGTGTCATCTGACCGAAGATTTTTAAAGCTATTCATAATACCTGATTCACTTAAGAAAGTCGAAAAAAGTTTCAGTGAAACCGCTTCTAAAATTCAAAAAACTTTCAAATATTTGTCGTTTTGAGTTTGCTACTGGCGAGCGATAAAGCATGTTTAATTGAATATAAATCGATTCAAGACAGAACAACAGCACAATCGGTCCTATTAGATTTATCAAATTGCTTTCTAATAATCCATGGGAAATTTGACTGGAAACATTTGGCTTCTTCCGCTGAACCATACGTTGAACGTGATCCTGATACGGATTCAAACTCTGATGAATTTGCGCATGGGTTAAGCATTATGTTGAATTGTATATTCCATCGGCATCACTATACTTAGGCATTGACATTTACGATATGCCTGAATTTTTATATCATGATTCTGAAATATTACAAACTAATTTGCACGAACTAGTTCGTACAATTGATCTGTCGCTTGTATTGATGTATGATAATGCAGTGATCGATGAAGATACTCACAACTGTTTTCTGGCACTAAAGCAAGCATTAGGAAATCTTGAATATATTCATATTTTCATTCTTAATACAAAGGTTGATATAGTAGTAATATATAGTGAGAGACGACTCGATAAGCAGCACCCTATTAATAATTTTCAATGACATTTTACTCGAGAAGCGTACAAAACGTTACAATTTATTACGAGAGGCACCAACAATGTGCAACGAAGTTCCAGGTGATCTGCACAAAACTTGAATATGTGTAACTGTTTTGATATTTGTACTATTCCGTTAATGAGACATCCGTAGCATCGATATTATGCCGAAGTAGTAAATATTTCGACAGTTGAACGTCTTATTCATTCTAGTATGAAACGGAAGTTAGAAAAAGTTTATCATTTATCATTAGTGGTCATACATCATTGCATCATGTTCTCTGATGTCACGTTGTTAACCAGTAATTTAAATTGCACCAGAGAAATGGTTGCAGTTTTGTGACACTGCGACTAAATGGTGTAAGGAATTTTTTCGAAAATTTGAGCAACAATTATCGAGAACTATTAAAGAATTGTCTAAGAAGATTTATAAGATATTAGATAAAATATGACTTTATACTGTGGAAGTGTGAAACAATGAGCAGAAATAATACTTTGAAAGATATACGTAAAGTTAAAAATTTTATTAAAATTATTGTCAAAGAAGATATAATTAAATGTAGCTATTAATGAAACCGTATTTCAATTTACTGGAAATTTAAAAAGTTGATAGACAGGTATTTTTTATCGTCATTTAATAATGAAAAAAATGAAGCAAAAACAAAAAATGAAACACAAATGAAATATATACACGGAATGAAGATTTAGCCGATGTATCAGTAAATACTTCAGCAATTAATAACGTATTTATGCCTGCTATCTGTAGTATGATGTTAGTAAGACAACTTATTTCAACTGTAATAAAAGTTAAAAAAAATGATGAGAAAAATGTATTGCTAGGCGTGGACCTATCTACTAAAATTAAACTAAAAGACTTCATTGATTTAGTTCAGAATTTATGGAATTAACCAAAACGTAAAGAATTTGCTTATGAATATTTATTATGAATGAAACGAAATATACTTGACCAACAAGGTAAATTTAAGAATAATCTTCTTCAATGGTGTCAGAAACGAAAAGATTTATTCAAAAACAAAGTCGAGTCAGTGTACAATTATACCTTACAAAATATATCTGTGAGACAGAGAATCTATGCTTTAGCCAATTCTTATGTTAAGGAATTTGCTAACTATTGAATGTCGATTAGCAGCCATAGAAGATCTAGCGAAGTTCAGTTGTTACTGACCTATAATTCATATTGATGAACAACAGCAGCCTATAGGTGAACAAACATTTTTCACTGTTCATCGTGCACAGATATTCGGTGATAATAGAAGTTACGTTGTTAAGAAACTAAAGCCTGAAATGTTACACACAAATCCCGAAATTCAATATTTAAAACCTTATTATCATCAAAAAATAATGAATTTAAAAAATATTAAATTAAATTAAATAAAATGTTCCAATCAATAAAAATACGATCGGCTACTTTGCACACGTTATTTGAATCCCACTTATACAGAAAACATAAATAAACATAATTTGTAGTAGTTCAAAAATAAGTGGAATAACCGCTTGTCCAATGAAATTGGATACAATAAATAGTACTTTTCCTGAAGGTTCAATGTTTGTTATATAACTAACACATTCGTCAGCATCGTCAAAAGTAGTATTAATATACATCTGTAGTCGAGTCGAATATTGTTGCTTAAGCATTTACTGGGATAAAGCTATACAATAATAAATTGTTCGAGCTGATATTCTATTCCAGGAAGTAGTTCTTTGGCAAGCATAGTCAAATCTATAGTCATTAAACCATCTATATTCGTTATTGACGTAGTGTTATGAAATATTTTTAATTTTTATTCATCGACTTTAAATGAATGAATGATTTTTTCGATTAGCGTCCGTGAGTATTTCATTGTCAAATATCTTGAAAAAGTATTGATGATAACTGTTTTGATTTCCACGAACAATTTAGTACAATTTTTCTCTTTTGATTAAGTTGTTAAAAAAAGTAGTATACTGTGTTTGTGAAAAAGTCAATATTAGATATTTCCGTATCAGGCTAGAGTAAATCGTAAATTTCATCTCACGCAGTGGTTGAAATCGGCAGAAAGTGTTTTGCTCCCTGATTTCTCTTTAAAAGAGGATCCAGCACCATATCGACAAAGCCCTCCGCCATAGATGTAATTTCGATTTTCGATTCGCGCATTTCATATGCAAGCCTGTGTAGAAAAACCTCTAAATTTAAGATGTTAGCCCGTTCTGATTAGCCTTTAAAAAACGTCATGGATCAGAACAATCCGAGTCTTGAGACTTTACCCGAAAAAATAAATTTTTTCATGTCTGATCGTCTTTCGATACTCTCCGCACTGTATGGACCGTATCAGCCGAGAGATGTCGTAAAACACAGAAAGTGTTTTCTCTGTACGAAATACACTATAAGTTCATTTTCGCTACACTTACTATTATCTGGTAGGTATGATCAGTACTAAAGGACAAATCATAATGACCTATTGTATCAGCCACGCAGTTACTTGGCTCTACACAAACAATAGTCATCTGTCCCAAAAATTTTCTTGTTGATTTTGGAATTATCTTTCTAAATAGATCACCATCTCCAATTGTAAATTCTGATTTTGACCTGGCCAAGGTTAGAATCCACTTCTGGCGGACAGATTCCCGATTTGGTCAGCCAGAGTTAGAAATCCAGTTTGGGCCGACCAAATTTAGAATTCTTCATATGCAGACATTTCAATTCTAAGTTTGGCCATCCAAATTCGGAATCTGGCGGAATTCTAAGTTGGGCCGCAGTATATATATCGATTAGAGAAAGTTCTATTTTTGATGTGCAAAAAATGAGTTATATATTCTGTGTCTCATATCGATTCAAAGCAATGTTAAGCATTATTTCAAAATTAAAATTACCAAATAGTATTCTTCCTTAGGAAATCTTTTTTGAACCTGAGTTATCCATAGTATATTCTGCCCGCGTCTCTCGAAATCTTTTTCTCCGTCAACAGAAATATGACGAATAAAAACTTGATATCTTCTTCTTTCTACTATACCGAAGTTAAAGGATATGTCTTCTTATGGAAAGCTTAACCAGCGAAGTTACGTGGACAAGCCGTTCATTTAATCCTTTCCGTTTCAGTGCTCTTTTTCAAAACGTTTTTGTGAGTACTGGCTTTTAACTGAATAGCTCAGTTAACTAGAACAGATAGTCTGTCGGTTTACACAAAACAATCTTCAACATATGTTGTACGATCAACTGATAAGGAACAGTAACATCACGTTGTAACAATAGATTTCTCATCACCAGACATTGAAACGATAGAAAATGCTAATACAACGAAAAGAATCTCTTCGAATTGCAAAAAAAACGTGGAAAAAGTACGTAAACGTCGCCAGTATTCTGAACCAGCACAGTCGTATTTTGTAAAACCGATAACAACAGCTTTACAATCGACACCACATCAGTTTCCAATTCACTATATCAGGATATTCCACAACCGATGAAACCATATTTCCAGTGCAAGAATCCATGATACCTACCAAATCAACGTACATGGGTTTCCCGTCAACAAGCAAGTTCGCAACAATCAACAAAAGCCGTTGAGTCCATCATTACAAAAGTCGAATCACTACGATCCTTGTCTCACACGTACTTGAATTAATCATCGAATAATAGATTGTTATTATAAAAAAAACCCATTCTTCTTATAAATCTGATCAACCCGGTCATTGTGTACGGGGTTACCCGCCGATTTCCTCTAACTGGGATCCGTGATGGTGGTGATCCCAATATACAAAATCCTTCAAAAGCCTCATCATTATCGTCAAGTTCAAGTAAATGTAACACCGCAACGTGCAATCGTCGATACCGGATCCGCTGTCACCATCATAAATCAAAGTAATACTTCTGTTTTTCCGTAAAATCGATCCCCATCTCCTTATGGTAGGAATAATAATAGTTTTAGAGTGTATCAGTGATAGCCGTGGTTCAGCTTTGCCAGAAGTCTGATCAAAGAAGTTATTCAAAGTTTTAAGACTGTAATCTTTAGCCATAATATAAGATCATCCCGTACTAGAAGACCACTGTCGATTCTATGACATGAAGGTCATGATCTTCCATTTCCTATAAAAACCATTACTGATAAAAACGTTCTGAAAAATAGCAACGAAACGGAAACAATTAGATGAACGGCTTGTCCACGCAACGCGACACTTCGCTGATTTAGTTTTAATTCCATAGTCTGAAAAAACTGTTTATGCTATCTTGTAGAGCGTGGTCGATTGTCTAGGAAAACATGCTTTCTTTTCGCCCGAGTGACTCTAGAAGCATAGAAACGGAGCACAATAATTAGGAAGTACAAGTGTATTCGTTGTATCTTTCATACTTCTTGTTTCTTAGTAGTGTCGTGGCTCAAGGACTTGCTTTGACAATTTTATTAGACATGGTCCATGGACTATCGAATATGGGCTTTCTTTTGGCGAAAGAATGAACTGTTTTTATTCCATGTACATTGAGATATAGCCAAAAGAGTACTTGATCAATTCGATTGTCATGACGTTACGAAAAGACCTTTTAAAAATTTTGGTAAGCAACCTACATACTTTCGGTAAACAAGCTAGTGCACTATAGCCAGCTTTTCATGGACTCCAGCGAACTACTTTTTCTCAAAAAGATCGCATCTGAAGGCAGATAAGCGTAACTCCGTGACAAAAACCTGATAGTTGGTGCTTTTTTGAGTTTCATAAGTGACTGTTATTTTCGACAGTATAAGTGACGAACAACACTCACAAGTACTTAAAATTTAATTTCAGCCATAATTTCACTTAATTAGCTCTGAACTTCTGTAAAAACTTGTTGTTCTTTATTTATTTTTCACGTTTTTCGCTAGGATCATCTCAAAACTTAATATAATTCTTACAAATTTAGAATCAGCGTGAAATTCTACGCTGAATGATGTAATGTAGATGTAGTATTTTCGCGCAAGTTTTAGACCAAAAGGATAAGAAAATGAGTTATTTAAAAGATGACTCATCTTTTCTTTTTCTGTTTTTTCCTTTCACCCTTTTATTTTGTCAGCGCAGAATATATAAATAGGAGACAAAGAATGAACAGATTTTAATTTCCGTAAATAAAAAAACTCGTGATCGTAAAAAGTTAAATAGAAATACATTAACTGGTCCACAGTTAACACAATTTCGTGCTCAAAATAATATTCATCAACACAAATGTTGTAGAAATAAAATTAAACGTTTAACTAGAAAACCACCATCATCTTCTTTCAAAACTCGTCAATCATTTGTCAAAGCATTAACAAAAGTTACTTCTTCTCTTCCTAAATGTGACTTAAAGAAAAAAGCTGTTGTTCAACATTTAGCACAAGAATTTGGACTAATTTCTAAACCAACGCATCAACGTTCATCACTTCAGCTTTCAGATAAATTAAAAAAAGTCGTTCACAGTTTTTATATTCAAGATGATATTTCATATCAATTGCCAGGAAAAGGTGATACGATTGTAGTCAAAGATGATTTAGGTAATATAACAACTTCTCGAAAACGAATTTTGTTTTATAATTTATGTGAAAATTATGAATTGTTTAAAGAGGAAAATAAAAATATTAATTTAAATCGTTCTACTTTTGCTGTATTAAGACCGCCATTTGTCGTTCCAAAGGCTTATTTGGCTCATCGAATTTGTGTTTATTTATATCAAAAAATGTTCATCTTCTTTTAAAACCATTGGATAAATACGTTAACGACGGTGCTTGTAGTTCATTGCAATATTTTACAGATTCTCTAGTTTGTAATTCATCTAATGAGGGCTGTATGTTTATTTTCTGTCAAGACCTGATTATACGACAAACACTAATCTGCAATGGTTTTCTTGTATTACACTAAAGAATTCAACAATATTTTTTAACATTCTTGTATTACTTGTTATTTTACCAAATATTAAATATCTAAATGTTCATACCATATGTCAGTCAGCGGATGAAAAGTATGATAAAAAATCATTTTCAAATTCATTATTAACCGACATTTGTTTACAATGCCTTGCGCCTTTAAAAGACTTGATATGGACTTACTTTCTTCGGATGGAGACGAAAATGCAGATGAAAAACAGGTAAAGTTTTGAACAGTTAGCTAAAGCTATATTTAAACCACAAACAGAGAGATTATGGATCAGATGTGGGCTATGGACTATCTTTAGCTCCCTCGCGGAGATCGCCTCGCAGACTTTCTGTCCCGTCACCGCCTCGTCCAGCGTCCACTATTATCTATCATAATGCACAGTGGTCGCGGTCATTCTTGTTAAAACTTTTTAACGGAACCAGATGAAGACTTGCGGCTTTCAGTGTCTTGGAGCTTGGACCCGACATGATCTTCCGAATGTATAAATCAATTCTACCAATGAGGTCTATCAAGGTGTACCTGATCGATGTTCCAAAGGCAATATTGTTGTTCCGTAACTTATCCTACAAGTATAATGCTAGAAAATACATCTAAAATCCGGCGACATCTGATCGACATATCGGCTAAAACCCGATATATCATGACACTCGACAGAACTGTTATAAACCAACATAAAATACTTTAGCTTTTCAAGAGGTTTTCTTGAAATCTGCAGAAATAATATATTTTACACTACTCTCACGATCACAGATGAAGCTGTCAGGTTTTAGCCGATATGTGGATCAGATGTCGCCGGATTTTAGGTGTATTTTCTAACATTATACTTGTATGATAAGTTACGGAACGGCAATATTGTCTTTCAAAAGATCGAAACTTGCAGAAAAACTACGATAACAATGAGAAAGAAGGAGACGAAAATAAGCAGTTGTATCAATATTTATCTGTAGTATCATTTGTGCCATATTAGCATAAAATTTTCTATAGTCGGTATCTTGTAGAATTGTACAATTGATGTTGAATTCTTGATTTGATTGAAGGTTAGATATCGATTGTTTTTTATAATTCGAATGCTCTAAGAGTGTTATTCTGATATTGATATCGTCATATGATAACCTTTGCACTATTGACTTTTTGCTCCTATGATTGACCTAAGCAGAAAACTTTGAAAATTTTACGAAGTTTTACTATGACAACTTCTACAGAAGACTTAGCATTATTCTATCTCTCGTTTTCTTTTATGTGTTCTTACGAAACTGACCGTCAGCCG
>CAJNOQ010006489.1:0-13558 GCA_905250885.1 Didymodactylos carnosus
CGTAAAACCAATAAATCATAGTGCATTCGAAAGCAGATATATTGGGCTATACAACTATGCATAAATATCCAAATCGATTTTTTTGTCGAAAAATGCTTTTTTTGAGGGGTGGGGGGCCCTTAAAGTAACCAGTACAAAGGGCAAACGACGTGTAGCATAATATACGTCATACATAGTTTATATCGCTATGTATTTCTAAAGAGGGAAGGCCACTTCGTAAGATCCTTAAGTCAAAAAGTTTTGAATTGCTGGTATTGCTCGAGACATTTTTGTCAAAATCTTCTAGACATTTCTGAAAATTTTTTTAAATAAATTAATAACTAAATATAAACTTTGCATGAAAATGCTTGTTTATCTGTATCTTTTACAGACAATCAAACACAAGAGTATAAGTTATATTATTACATTATTGATGTACATGATGTTTTCGGATGAGCGATCTATTCACTCATGACTAATTTGATTAAATCATTTTGACATTTTCTGATAGTGAACAGAACTACTCATTCAAATTGTGATAGAGAATCACGTTTATGCCAAAATTACATATAAGCTCTCACCATATCATACCAATTAACTTCTCAACAAATATACCAGAATATTGTAAGTATTTTGCTTCAGATAACAAAAGTCAACGAGTTTTTAAAATTTAACCGTTATATGTTGTACTGAAGACAAACAGTTAGTGAACTTCTATATCGACGTATAATATTTATTCTAAATGGTTGTTTTGTATGCAGTGATTTATCTAGTGGGTGGGCCGGATGGGCATCGCCCATCCGAAAATAAACAGTTGATTTAGTTTTAGAAAAAATTCTTTTAGCCAACAGTTCCTCCAAAAATTTGAACCGACCACCCGAAAAACGAAATCTAGATAAAACACTGTTTGTATGTAGCTAATTGACGAATTTTACCTGTTTTTGACGCTAAATCGTAATCTGAACCGTAAGTATTTGGTTCATTTTTTTCGATATGAATTGGTGCATTATCTTTGTCACTCTAAAGAAAAAATAATAGCAGATGCTAGACAAACATACAAGATTTTCTCGACTATTTAGTTGTTACACAAAACATAATTTTCATTGGATTGTTTAAAAATAATAATTTTTAAAATACGTACCATTTCTAAAGTTTCAACATTTTTACAATAAGCTTTTTGTAGTACCTCCGTAAAGAAAACAATTGCCAATACCTAAAGGAAAAAACTTAAAACTAGTTCATATATATGTACATAGTTCATACAAAACTTGGATGAATATATAATTCTTACTTGAACAACGTAACATATTAAAAATGAGATAACAAATGGTTTAAAACCAGATTCAGATAACGTTACGGGAAGACCTAAATCAGAGGATTTTCATTTTGAAGAATTCAAAAGTTTGTAAAATTAGGATTAGGAACTAAACCTACCTAATATTCCAGTACCCAATACTGAAGCGATCGAAACGAAATCTAAAAGAAATGACATACAGATGAAACTAATTTTGATAAATTAATTGCAGAATATCGTATACTAGAACATACATGTTCTAGTATACGATATTATGTTCACATCTGGATATAATTGATATGATCTTTTTCTTCAAAAGTGAAAAAATCTTAAAGTCAATCGATTTGGTTTTGATTATGTTGATATGAAATGATGATGATGATTTGTTTGTAAAGTGTGTGAAAGTATAAAACTTCTGACGCAGCCAGATTTAATGTAGAAGAATTCGAATTATCAATAGATTTTTGAGGATTACAAGATGATTAGGTAAAATTTTCGATATCTCAACAAATAAACGAATTAAAAGACAAAACATTTTAGTTAGACAGTTAACATTTTTGAAATTTTTCTCAATAGTTTTCATCTAGCTTTTACCTTTTACTTTTTGTAATCAGACAGTCAGTGATTTTTTTTTGTAGAGAATTGAACGATGAAAGGTTTTTTTAGAAAAAATTGAAACATAGGCGACGTAACGAGACAGTATTATTAGAAAAATACGAAGAGCGGCATGTATTCTGAGAAATCCGTTAATAGTTGTTCGAAGTAAAAAGAAACAAAATATATGTTGTTATTTGGCTACATCCATATTACGTACAAAATTGTGAGTAATGACATATATTTTTAAAAAAACCACCTATTGACGACATGTTCTAAATAGATAAAGAAAACAAGATTAAACTACTCATTTACCGTTAGAGAACGAGTTCGAAAAATGTAGACATGTCAAATCATACCTCAAATAATCATGATCAAAAAATTTTTTTTCTTTTTTACATATTTTGCTAATCGTTCGTATCTACCAAGCGGGACGATTACCAAATCTAAAAGAAAAAAACTGTACCTTATCATTGTGTGTCAAGTGAGAGTGAAGATCTTTCGTAAAATTCTTCAACTGAAATTTGAAAACATATAATACATAGTATAACAAGTCAAATTTGAATTTTAATAATGAAAAAAACTCGATGTTCCAATGATAGTTTTTGAAAAAAACTGTAGTACATTCTGACTTTTAGAAAAATTAGTCAACCGCCTTCGTTCAGTTCGGTTCCCATCTGTGGAAGAAAATAGAAAAAAAAGTAGACATAACATTTTAAAGTAGAGAAGAAATAAAAAATAAAAGAGTTTTAGTGCGTCATTGAAAAGTACTTTTTCAATTTCAATTTTGCAAATTATAATTCAATCGATACAATTAAATCGATATTTTACAATATAGTTTTCAGGTTAAAAACACATCGCTTGACTCTGAGAAAAAAAGTAACAAAACGTGTAAAGCAAAAAAAATAAAATTGTATTGTTTTTCTAGAATGTGTAAAAAGAAACTAGGTATTCTACTTTACAGGTAGATGTGCAATGTTAATTTTGTGATTTAATTAATATATATTATGAAAGAAATACATTAAAAGAAGTTACCTGCTATTGGCAGCTGTTGGGAAACAACCCTTGTCGTTTCTTATCGTCTAATTGCATTAATTTTCTGTCCAATACAATTTTGTCCTCGGATGAGTTCTAGGTTGACAGTAGCGATTTACGGGGGAAAATTGAAGGGCTACTCCTGTTGATTTTCGATTAGTCTCAGTACGTTGCTTAGTTGCATGACTGCAGTTCACCTTGACGAAAACTGTGGGTGTTTGCTCCTGAGAGAATATGTGTAAGTATAGAGGGAGCTGTAATGCAAGTCTGAATAATTCCTACACTACCATTCGCTGTATTCTCAGTCACTAAAAAACGATTTCTACACTAAGAAGTAAAATTTGCATTTGAGATGCAACACGCCCTGTGTAAATAAGGATAAATAAAAAAGATAAATTGCCCGATCTGATTAGTGAAGATTGCGGCTCAACGATTCAAATCGGACAATTTATCATTTTATCTTTATCTTACACACAGCCCTGAATTTGTTGCTTTCTTTTACCTCCAAGGAGCTACGGTGAACGCAGTTACACGTAAATAGTATCCCTTTTATAGTTAAAAACAGCTTACTGAAACTGTAACCTGCCGAAAGATTAGATGTCCTTTTTTATTACACTTTTTGTGTTGTTTGGCTTGATTCATTTATTACAGGTCAGTGACCTTTGATGACTGGTTTTCTTGTCTTGCTCTTTTGCTCTTCTCTTTACCATTTTGCTTGTATCTTCTCTCCTTCCTCTATGGACATGTTGACAAAGTTATCTGCCTAGATTCTTACTCAAACGCCGTTTTTATTTTGTTACAAACTTTTGCACTAGCAATGGTTTTTTTTTCATGTATCCATGGCTATGCCAGAATAAACTGAACTGAACTGACTCCCTCACTTTTCATGAATAAAACAGTCTTAGTCTTAGTCTAGAAAGTTTCGTGACGGTGAACTTTCTTCCTACAGATTTGCTCGTATTAAAAAGCGTGAGTTTTTAACACTGTTCAATTGATATTGTTGAAAAATGGTAAAGAACCTAGAGCTAATTCCTCTTTTCTTTTTTTACAGCAGAAAAAAATAGTGAAATGAAGCGTGTTTTCGTCCTACGTTTCATGCAAACAAAACGGAGTAGATCTTGAGAAACCGGTTGGCATAGGTGATAATGAATTGGCAATCTCAACTATCCTTTATCAACTTACTTTTAAGATATAAAAAGACCTTTCTTTATTTTATCTCACTCTTCATTCATGTCTATGTATTTCACTTTCCTCCTGTACACTAGTCGACAGCACTTCATCTGATATGCGTTCCGAACGCGAAATGTTAGTTTGCCGTTCCAATATTTACGCCGGGAGGAAACAAATGGATGAGAATCTCATTAACGTTTCTTGTATTTCATTCCACGCTTCTCAAAAGAGGACGTAACTTGCGAAAATCTTGTACGTTTATGTCTAACTTAGGATAAAAATTCAACCGTTTTTTCCTATATAAAATGTAGCGCTTTAGACAATATGACATGAAAAATTTCATGATGGTTTTTGTGTTTCCGTTTTTTCTTTTCTTCGAATTTTTTTTCGCATAAATCAGATAATTTAAAAAATAACAATTTCCTGATTGTATTATTTTTGTTTCATTCTTTCTAGAACATCAAATTTTGGTCATTATCGTTTTAATACATCCTATATCTATGACTGAATGAACAAAAGAGTTTAAGAATCATAAAAAAAATCATTAAGTGATTATAACTGTCGTAAACACTTTTCTTTACATGTTGATCTAACATCGTGCACGTTTACTTCAGCTCGACGAGAAAAGTTTTCAGTAATAAAAGCTTAAGAACTTCTTTCTCCGTGGTCCAAGTCGCCTTGAATGTATACAAGCTTAATGATCATTCGTCTAGATTGAAAAATTTAATGGTTTAAATAGATTTGAACTACTGTGAAGAATCCGAATTCAAAGGTTCCAGTGCTAACAAATTTGTCCTTAAAAAAAGCTTTATCTACATCGACATGACCTATTGTACAGTATCGAGCGCCATCTCTCCCTTTTTAGTGGAAGTTGAAAAACAAAACGGAATTTTCTCCTACAACTTTCAGATATTCAACTGCACAAAAGTTGCCAAGGCTTTGTTTTTAATTTACGGGTTGTTTTACATTCAATGATACTGGATATTTTCGAACCAATAAAAAGTTTAAAACTTTCACTAATGACTGATTTTTTTTGACCTTCCGCTTGCATCATATAAGTATCTTGGACGATATAATCGTTTAAATTGCGTGTTATGTTTGGTTTCTAGTAGCTTCTTGCTGCATCTGTCGATTTGCTCACTCTGTTGTCTCTAAACCTAGTCATTGGCTTTGTTGGATTTCTAACTTCTAAAGCTAATTTCTGCAGATAGTGCTTAAAGTGAAACTTCTATTAACTACTAGAGTTGTTACCAATGGTTTGCTTGTTCATTGTAAGTCCCATGAGTTCTATCAATTTTAAAAAAGTCTTATTATTTCATTCGTGAGAGAACTTTTTTGATAGATTGGTGAGATTAGTGTTTTTAATGGAAGAAACAAAGTGTACGACCAATTTGAAAATTCAAATGCATACCCTAAATTTACATTTTGTAAAAAAAGGCAAAGCAAGATATAATGTGTGCACCTTGTTTTTTTTCACGATCTACATCAAAAGAAGTCGAAAAAACCACTTAACGAATTTTACATCAGAGAAGAGAACTGCATGTTGGGCTTAATGTTCTAAGGAATGAGTTATAATAAGGACAGAATAGTTAAGGAGCTATACTGAACGTTAAAATGGGATGTCCCATGTATTTCTTTATTTACATCCGGTTAGTTTTCAGCTTGATTTTTATATATTAAGGTTGTGATATTTTTGATATTAAAGTTGTTCGAAATAGTTTTGATATGAAATGATGATTTATGCTATTGAAGTAGTTGAGGTAATTCTGAACAGCCTTTTTAATTGGGGGAATTATGGACCGTCAGTGTGTCTCGTTGAAAGCAAATCTGGACAGTCCGTGTAAATCGCACGCGATAGACAGAGAACAACTTTCACCGTCTTTTGAAAATCGATTTTAACATCTTGCTAAATGGCAAAGTAGTTCGTAACCGTGGGCTCTATCAGATATGTAAAAACCGGACAAAAATAGTTCATTTTCACAGTTTCGTAGAGAATATGAATATTGTTGTTTTTGAACATATTTTTGTCGATTAAAACTAGAAGAAAAATTGCTTACAACTTTAACCAGCAGTTAACTGACAAACAAGTTCAACTTTTCATAAACGTGGTACATTTCGTTTCATGCTACATCAAATATTTTTTTTGAAAGCAACTCATCTAACACCAACTATTCAGTATTGAATTGGACAATGTCAGGATTATATCTGAATACAGTTAATTGGTTGTATTAGTGTAAAATTTCTTTTGGTACTATTTATCGATTCTACAGTAAATAAGAAACCATTCACTTGAAACATCAAATATTTGTTGGTTTAATTCACAGACTCTTGAAATTCCTTCTAATCTCAGGAATTTATTTTATAACTTCATAAATTTGCAGATTAAGTACATTTTTTATACGGGAGAGGAACAAAATGAATAATTTCATTTTTTTTCTCGTAATATGAGCCAATAGTGCCAAGTTTTCGTTAAAATATCAGTTCAGGAAAACCTCAGAAAAAAATGACTATGTTCTTTTATTTTGTAATTTTTAATTAATTAATTAAGGATATGTCTAAAGGGCTAGCAATTTACAAAGTAGATAGAGCTCAAAATTCCCTACAAGAGGGTATAATTTTTAATTAGAAAGGTAAAACTTTGCCTTAGAAACAAAATTGTTTTACTTTTTTATAATTAATTATTAAGACTTTTTCGATTCTTAAACTCTTTTATTCGTTCAGTAAATTTAATAGATATAGAGTAAATAAATAATGACATTTGCTCAGTTCTAGTGTAAAATTTAATACGGATGGAGTTACTTAAAATAGTAGAAGAAAGAAACATTGTTCGTACACAGTTACATTTTATTCTTCTTATTTTTCACTTTATCCATTGTATGACGAAGTAGTACATAACCAGTGCCAGCATCATGCAGATTACTGTACCTAATAAAACTCTTTGTTTTTTCCTCTCAGTAGTTTGGTCATAGTGTATCGATAAGTCTATTTGTGTTTAACGTTACTTTAATATTGTACATTTGAACTTTACTGACTGATCTCATTAATAATTGATTAAAATTAAAATTTCCATTTAATTTTAATCATTTTAACACGTTTATGTATACTTTAAGAGTTGAGTCCATGTTTTCATCAGACGTTAATCAAAGAGATTGTTTCTTGTATCAAGTAAGACCTAAATAAAATAAAAAAACACCTGAATTGGAACGACGATACTAAAATAGGCTTTTAAATATCATTTATACGCGACTATTTTAGGAATTCTCTCTATATCTGTATCAAAATCACTTATTTTCGATACCCAACTCTCATGTTTTTTATAATAGTTTGTACAACTTTTATGTGAAAACTTTGCAATTTATTTTGCATTAAAGTTATCGTTTTGTGAACGGATCAGTGAACATTTTTCTCGACTACTTGGATATTTCACAGACATTTAGGAGGATGTATCATGAAAGTATTACTTGATACCGTGTTTTATTGATTCTAAATCATTAACGAAATAGACTCATTAAGTCGATAAACGTGAAAATTTAAAGTCATTGATGATTTTTTCTGTGCATGTTGTATCATCCAGAACACAACGTTTTTCGCTATTATGACTCTGTGTGGTAATAACAATATGAACTTCTTTAATTACAGGTAAGGCAATAGCTGAAAGTGTCATTTTTTTCTTGAAATCATACTCCTTTGTTTTTTGTTGAGAAAGAATAATATTTAATGTGTTCTAGTTATTGTTTTAATTGACACATATTATTTTCTCTTATAGAATGTGACGTTCTAATCTGCTTCTAACGTTTCAAAACAAATTAAGAAATGATTAAAAAAAATGAATCCCTATAAGCTCCTTTTACTGCTATCATAAAGTAATAAATGTTTAGAAACAACTCTGACAAACGTCTTACTACTTCATCTAAATAAAGAGACTTGCATTTCTATATGTTATATTGATTAGAATCTTCATAGCTTCAAAATGTATTTATTATGAAAATTAAGCTTAGTTTACGAGTTATTCAGATTTTTTGTGATATATATTTTAATATTTGTGTTCAATGTATCATTTATTTAAGTGACTTTTCTGAGTTATCAAAATTGTTAACGAGAAAACAAATTAATTTATCGTTTTTCTTCTTCACTATATCATAAACATTTTATACCATCTAACCATTATTTAATTCATAAATTTAACTAATAATGGTTTCACAAATATTGATAGATTCTATACTGGGCTATTTAGAATCTCTAAACATGAAGTATAAGATTATGACTATTACTTGATTACTTGTCTTACTTTACGTTGTTGAGTCTGTAATACGTCTTCGAAGTAAAGAAGAACCTTTTTTCTTTCTTCAAATTACTAATAATCTTTAGTTATTTGATGAACAAATTTTATTCTCTTATTTCATTTTTAAATTTTTAGTATTGAATATATCATTGAATACACGCAATGATGTGTACAGTCATAGAACGAATATCGTGAGTGATAGAAAAAGAACGTGAAAGAGTAAGAATGAGAAAATTAAAACGTGTTATTCATAAACAATTTGGAGGTATTTATCTTGTTTTGTTTTTTTTCAAAAATTGGATTTAATTTTGTTTATTCTAGGTGTTGGAAATTTTTTTGCCATGATCATATTGGTTGCAGTCACTGTTATCTTTGTTAATTCATATTTTCTTCCTAAAAAACGATGTAAGTTTTGACAGAATAAATCAATAAATATATTAAAAAATAATTTTGTTTTTTTTTACTTTTAATTTTAGCTCCAGATAGTTATAATTTTAATTCACCAGAACTTTCTTCCGATGAAACGCAATTAACATTTAACAACATTAGTTCAGACGAAGAAAATAAACAACAACACAAATCTAAAGAAAAAAATAAACGATTAAGTGTGCCAGAATTTGGTTAGTTTTTCATTTTTTTTTATTACATTTTTTTGTAGATTCTAATAGATAATTTCATAAAAAATTTTCAGGTTGTGAAATCGAGTATAAATGTAGAAATAATGAAATACCATACAAAGCAATTTCGGGTGATGGAATGGATAAATATCCAATTATCTGTTTTGATAATAAATTGTATGTAAAATAATGAAATAATTTTTTCATTTGATAATTAATGATTTGAATCGTTTTAGATTGATTCATAAAAGTTTAAAAGACTCAAAAATTGGACGTGGTGTAAATTTAGTTGCCATCGATGGTATGTATGAGAGTATTATGAATAAGAATGTTTATATTAGACTTCATTTATGTTTTGTTTCTTTTAGGCAAAACATTTGATATTAAAATAACGGAGACGTTCGATACTTATCTTGAAGGTAAGAAATATCTGCCTCTCTCTCTCTCTCTATAGATATATATATTACATAAGGGAAAAACTTGTCATCTCTATTGTTTTAAAATAGAACATTTAGTATAAAACTATTTTTAATTTAGAAACATTTTTTCTACGCAATTTAAAACTAAATTTAAATGATGGAGATATTGTTATTATGGCTAGTTTTGATGAAATGACACACGGGTAAGGATGAAATTCATCTATCATTGAAATATTTTGACTTATTTTTGTATTTAGATTGAAAGAAGCATCAGTATCATTATTAGAAAATTATGGTAGTCAAGCAATAAAAGCACTTAAATTTCGTGATTCATTCGTTATGATGGGACAAAAAGGATTGGCAAAAGGAAAAGCCATCGAAATGGTATGAATTTTTTTTTTTTGACTTATAGAAATATGATACACAGTATAAAATGAGTTTAAATAAATTTTGTTTTATAATCGCTTTTTTCGTTACGTCCTCCTCAAGACTGCTTTTCTGTAACTTTTCTCTCACCATAGTTGAGAATATATACGTCAGACATCACAAAAATAACTTGATGATTCAATCTTCCATGCCGGTTACTCATCCACTTACTAATCGTCGTTCTGACGTTTAACCAGAGAAAAGACAAACTCATTGTCATCAATTTTTCTATGAGTTATGCGAGTTTAGAACGATGAAAGTAAAAAAAAAAATGACTTTGAATTCGACTTATTTGAACTAAACAAGTCGAGTTTAAAATATCAAAATCAGTAAGATTAGGAGGTTTTAAAAGTAGAAATAAACTTTGACTGTAATCGTCTTTTTTTATTACATTGAATTTATTTTTATATTCTAGCATACACTAAAAGGACAACATGATTTTGCACCAGCAGCACATATATCCGGTTGTGCTAAATTTCCACGTATGTCTGATATTAAAAATATTTCTATTTTACTTCTTATTTAAACATTTTTGTTTTTTTCATCTTTTATTTAGTTGGTGTATTAAGTCCTTTATTATTTCAACCTACGGATGTGAAACGTGAAGGTGCAATTGCTATTGGTTCAACGTTAACAAATTGTGGTCTTCCTGAGCAATGTAAAGATAATGAGTTTTCCGTTCATGTTTACACAGGAAAAGATAATAATGATGAACCAAAAATATGCATTGATGGAAAATAGTAAGTCGAAGAAAAATAACAAATTTTCTCATTTTTGTTTATATTCATGTTCATTATAATCTATTTCATTCTATTTATTATTCTTTAGTGTAATGGCTAAAGGTATAAATGATGCTGGTAGAGGTTTGAATATTGTGATTGTTTCAAATGGAAAAGAAATTATTCGAACTGGACATTTTGATACATGGCAAGACGGTCAGTGAAATGAAAAATGTTATATTAGCTTATAAATTTGCTTCTATTTGTTTAGATAGCACAAATTTGGAAATATTTCTTGAAAACTTAGAAGATAATGTAATATTAATAGTGGCTACATTTGATGAAGCATCACAAAAGTAAGTCATTATCATCTCTAGAAATATTTATATATTGCTAATATGAAAACAATCGATAAATAAATGAATTTAATGAATGAAAGAATTAATTGTATGAGTTCAACAATTATTGTTGTATAAATTTTTATTTCATTTTAAAACAGAAACTTTTGATCATAATTACGATCATCATCAGCCATATCTTATATAGTATATATATATATCATTGTATTCTTCTCTTCGATTCTTTTTTATTCTGGTTTCTTTGGTACTGTTTTGATATATTTGAACGTTGTAAGAAGGAGAATTGTGAGGAATTAAGTTACTACAGTGTGTCAAATAGAATAAAAATTTTGAAACAACAATTGTTGAGCTCATACAATAAAAACCCTCTCATTTGTTAATTTATTATCAACAAACAAAATTACAAATGAATTTGAAACAGAACTTTTAGACGAAACTAGAAGATCAGTATTAGAGACTTCGATAGTTAAAATCATTCACGTGAACTAAAAGTATGTGTTGGATCGTGTCTCGTTAGAATTTCTGGCGTATTACCACAAGATCCTCGGTTTCATTCTTCGATCAAGATATACATTTTTTTCACGTGCTTGTCTATCAAATTATGTCTCTTTCTCAGCTGTGTACAAATTCATCTTCTAGAAAATAATCGAAGATATGAGTTCGAAATCCAAAATCAAAACTGATTCTTTATTTCAGTCTATCTTTAGTTTACAAAATTTCTCACGTGTCTTATTTTGTGACTCCAGCAGTTCGAAAATAGGTACTCTTGATTTTTGTCAGACATGAATATTTATCTATCACTAGAATACAAGTATTAGTTCTAAAGAGATGTTTTTTTACTATTTCTTTTATTTCTCACTCAATTTTGATCAGTAATAAAACAAGCATTAATAACACTAGTGCTACTATACTACTGCTACTACTACCACTACCACTACTACTACTACTACTACTACTACTTCTACAACTACCACTACCACTACCACTACCAATATTATCAGTTTCGAAATAGTCTCATCTAATGAGAATAGAGAAGCAATAAAAGAGAATTCTACTCAACAACGGTTGAATCAGACATGGTATTACAACACATAATTGTTTAATTAATGTAAGAATTTAAAAAATTACTGACTGCAGAAATGTTTTTAAATGTCTTAATTACCACGAACATCGTTGATAGAGAAAATGAGTGAGAAAGACTTGGTAACATTTGAGTTATAGTATCATTATAAGGTGCGTGAAATTCAAAATTACAGCGCTTTTTATTTTTGCGATATTTATACATGGTTGAATAGAGCTCATCGAATTGAATAAGAATATCAGGGGGTCGTATCACGAAAAAACTTAAGTCTACGTTTAAGATCGACTTAAGTTCGGAGACTTAAATCGTATCACGAAAAAGACTTAAGTTGGCGATTTGTTTACTCTTTAAAAGTCGTTGACAACAATAACAAACTTCGGATAAAAACCCGCAAAATAACGAAATATTTATTCTCTAATCCTTAGAACGTCGTTTTCGTCGTATCGTTAGATGCCTGATCTATTCAAAAAATGCGTCACTCAAGTCCGACTGAAGTTTTCGGTCTTAACTTTAAGACTACATTTCCCATGACTTACGTCACCCTTTGACTTAAGTTTTTTTGTGATACGATCCCCAGTGCTTTAACGTTTGAAAAAAATTTTGAGATTGAAAATATTGTTTTGTTGTTGAGAAAATAAGTGGTTTTGAAACAGGTAGGAAAAACAAGCAAATGGACTCTATTATATTTTGCAGTTTTCAACGTCAAACTCACTTTTCTTTTTTGCGAAATCAATGCCATGTTTGGAACCAGTATCAAATAATGAATCAACTAATGTTTGCTTCATGTTTTTTGGATAACTGTAATTTTTTAGCAAAAATTTCAATCAAAAAAGTTCGAAAAAAAAGTAAAGTTGTCCGAAAAACGTGAAGCACACATTAGTCGATGCTTAACTGTTTTAGTGGGCTTGAACCGATCATAACGATATTAAGATATTGACTTCATCTTCTAACCAAAATGAATTGAAGGTTTTACCGCGACCAGACGAGGTATTTCAGCTATGGACGAAAAACTAAAATTTTTCATAGACTTACGATAATTGAATGAAGTCCAAAATAGATTTTTTCGATTTAATTTTTCACGTAGAATAAAAATAAAATATTTTTAAAATTATCTAAATGCTATGCACAGAGATTCTGACTTATTTTTAAAAACTAAGCCGTTTTATAAGAATTTTAAAAATTTTGTGTTTTTTTGAATTTTCAATCTCAAAATTCTTTTTTAAACGTTAAGGCATACATATTCTTACTCAGCTTGTTGAGGTCTATTCAACCATGTATAAATATCGCAAAAATAAAAGGTACTGCAATTTTGAATTTTCGGCACGTTACTGATCTACTTCCTATTGATTTAAGGCCCCCCTCCCCCTCAAAAATCGATCTCGGCCTTGGTCAATACAAATGGGCTGAAATGTGGAGCATATGTTGGGGCTGAAGTGTGAAGGCTGTGGTAAAATTTTCAGCTCGATACCTTGATATTTGACAGAGATATGAGCAAAACGCGGGTCAAAAATAGGTCATCTTATCTCCAAAAAATCTCCATGGCCCTTCAAAAAAGTCGAATTTCGTCAAAAAAACGAAATTTT
>CAJNOQ010006490.1:0-13558 GCA_905250885.1 Didymodactylos carnosus
TAGTGGAGGTCTCCTAGTATATGAATTTCACCATGTCTACTTTTCCATTTCTTACGAGTTCGATCAACTGATTGAAACGAACGTTTTAAACGAAGGGTTTGTTCAGTAATTCAAGACTAACGGGTGATCCATAAAGAATGCGGCACTTTTGTTCTATCCTTTTGAGGATCTTAAAATGTCTCTAGAAACATTATTCCGAGACGAAAACATAGAAAATTTTCTATCCTGCAAGAATATAAGTTAGTTTACTAAATAACATTGTGTCTTAATACGCAAAAAAATGAAATGAAAAGAGATACCAAAATTGAAACTGCACTCTATAACATCTTTTTTCAAGTCTTTTTGTTCGCGCTCGAAATTGTTCAATTACAATCTTTTTCTGGTTAGATGTGTCCATAAACACAATTTGCATCCTATAGTAAATAAAGTGAATTGAGATCTGTATTTATTTTGAAACTCGTCAATATAAAAACGTTTTTTTTCCGAAAGTGAGATTTTCATTGGCATGCCTTTATTGCATTTTTTCCATATATCTATAAAATACTAATCTGTTTTACTTTCTATTCGAACGTGAGCTTCGACGTGGTCGTTCTAATAATAGTCAATCACCTAATATCATGTTTCAACATGCTCTGCTTGGAATTAAAGCTTGTTCGGCCAGTCAACGAGTCAATTATTTGTTTTTCTTACCATGTCAGACATGTTATTTAACCATTTCAATCAACGTTTTTGTACAAATTGAACCTTTTCGACCCAGAAAATCACATTGAGGGATAGAGTCAGTCTTGTGGAATATTTTAATTCAAACATCAATAGTTGCTGTTGGCACACAGTTCGACACAAGTCTTCAGATTTGATAAGAATCGGTTTTATTATATGAAGCAGAGTTGTAACTGGTCGGAAATTTTTACACTGGTCCGCGATATCGGATGGCGACTAAAAACTTTTCAAACCGGTAAAAACCGACAAAAATGGATCTATTTGTTTGCTCATTTACTGGTGGTTATAAGGAGAGGCTTCGAAAAACACTCATTCTCGTATTTTTGCTCAGGTTTTTATTGTTCGTCAAGAGGAAATATGATGTTATAGTCGTTTATATCTGTCAAATTTCCTAAAGATGAATATGAGATGTTTCTTTTGTGAAAAAAACGACTTATGTACCCGACACTTGATTGCCAATCTGCAAACCTTGAGTTTTTTCGCTTGGGTTTTACACAAAAAAACCTATATTTCTCTTTAAACGACGATTCAACCTTAAATTTAGCCTCTAACAAACCATCAATGAGATAAGTTGAGAGCTTTATTCCAAGTAACACAGTTTTGATTATGCTTTTTATAAAATGAAATAAGCTTTGAAGAACAAAATGGAAACGTATGATTTTGAAACAATAGGATTATTTTGATAAAATAACTGAAACTTGCTCTCGACATATTTTCAGAAAAAAATAATCAGAAAAAATTGTATATCTAGAAAATCCTGAAAGTAATCTTGTGATTAAAAGCTGAGGTATTTTTCCAGGTGTATTTTTCTCGAATAAAAAATTTCTTTAAACCGGTAAAAATCGGGCGGTCCAACCCGTTTAACCGGTCCAATGACAACTCTGATATGAAGGAGCAGTACTGATTTTTACGCCTCTTTTGTTTCGTTTATTTTGCATATTAAGACACAAATGTCTTTTAGTAAACAGACTTATATTCTTGTAAATCAGAAAATCCTCTATCTTTTTGTCTCGGAATAATTTTTATAGAAGCATTTAAAGACCCTCAAAAAGACATAACAGAAGTGCCTCATTCTTTATAGGCGACAATAACTATTTTTCATAGACAAAAAAGATGCATTTTTTTATCATGTATCCTTACAAAAAACGAAGAGTCGGCGTTGCTGACGACCTTGTCTCACATAATAAAGTTTTCTTTCTCTCCTGCGTTTTTGAGCAAACATAGAGATCAACTGATAGATTTCATTTAGTCTGAGGCTCTTGGTCGAGAACGAAACTGTATCGGTATCTGGTTTTTTTATGTAATAGCTTTTCATGGCATCGAGTATGGTGACTATGAAGAAATGTGCCACATGTATAGTGAATTCCGATGAACTAAAAGCCAAAAAATCATCAATTGATTATTAGTGAAATGGAACGCGAATGTAGTGAACTGACCAGCAAAATTACTTCTTTTCGACATAACGACAATTATTTTGAAACAGATTTACAAGAACTTCAATCCACGACTGAAAAATTAAACGAAAACCTGAACGATTTATCGAGTTTACATCACATTCAACTTAATTTACCAACTCTCGATTGTTCAAACATGATACATATTAAATCAATCGAAACTCATCCGTTACCAGAAATAACGAAAAGCAATGATTCTAGCATGGTAAAGTCTAAAAAGGAATACAGCTCTTTCATCGAACGTTTTCTTACGACACAACAACCTTCAACTAACATTACAACCGAAACACAAGGTTACGTGTGTGCTTCTTCTTCGATGCTAATCTATGTTGACAACCGGCGTCTATATATATTTTTTTTCCGCAGAGGATCGACGTCAGAGTTGGAATGGAAGGGATCGCCAGTGCTTGATGTGCAATGGTCGAAGCAATTACAGCACTTCCTTATCTTATCGAGCGAAAGCCTTGTAGCTGTTAGACCAGAGATATTACAGAGCCAAGTGGTTGTGCCTGTAATGGCGGAAGCATGGCAATATATGACCCACTGGAAACATCTTTGCCTCATGAGCGACAATATATGTCGCTTGTTTTTATATAAGATGGACATGAAATTATCCACTTGGCTTCTCTTATACTGTTGGTCACCACCCACCACATGTGCTCCAGGCGAAAAGATTACTGCTATTGGATTAAATGAACATTATATTGTTTTAAGTATTCAGTGTGACGATCAATATCGCTTTGCATTGTATCAGCATGATATGACACATTTCTCGAATGTTCAGCTGACTCGACCCTGTACGACTATTCAGGCACTACCACATGGTGAATGGCTCCTTTACGATTCTACCCAAAAGCTATATGACGTTATTGACTTCGAACTAGAACAACACGAAGAACCGTATTTATCATCATTGAAAGACATTAAATGTGTCGTTACTTGTGATGAAACTGACAAGGTGCTAGTCGTTCTTCTCGATAAGCGGGCTACGAATCAGCCGTCTACAAAGAAACAAAGTTTCCCTTTTTCGGTTTCGGGTCCAAAATGCGACCACTACAACATCAAAACATACATGAACGATTGTTTGGTCCCGATCCCGTGGTCCCGTAAAATTTTTTTAAAGTAACAGGTAGTTTGAAAGACAGCGCGTTATAATTCGGGGCGTGGGACAGCATGCGTGGATGGTATTAATTGAGAACTTTTAGAATTTTGTGTGAGTTTTTTCTCGCAGAACTAGTGTTATAACTATATGATTTCAGCTGTTCCATCATTCGTATTTACTAGTTTTTCCTCGCTACTAAGAGTGTTTTTGCCCTACATTCCACTTTCTAGTTTTTGCTTGTAAGCCTCTTAACCTTACAATTAACAAAAATCATAATTGTTGCCTCCGATTATAGTAAACGCTAAACAGTGACTTGAAAATTTAAAATTTGAACGTAAAACAGATTTTAATAAAGCATACTGAAAAAAGCTTTTAGCGCAATCTCTCTGGAATTAAAATGTGAAACACGATGTAACCACTGTGAGTGATAGACGAAAGTATTCAACAAATCGGTTCAAGTTGATGCTATGTGTGCTCGATATTCTATTGAATTCAACAAACAGACTTAATCAAATCGAAGACAACAGTAACGATTCTTGAGGGTGAGGGTGAGTAAGCACACCGTGATCGCGATTTCGACCTTGCTAAAGGGTCTCATTAGACGGTTGAATAAATAGAGAGATAGTGTATTCTAATGATCTGAAGAATCATAAACAAGACATATCCACTATAAATCAACATAATCTATACAATTTTCAGAAGAAAACGATAGATATTCATATAACAGTGGTGAATAAGCACACCGTGATCGCAATTTCGACCATGATGAAGGAATTATCAGTTGGCTATGACGCCATTACGAGTACGATGAATGGTTCAGAAAATATTTAGTAATTATGGAAAATGGAAGGCTACTGAATAGTAATTATTAATTTAATATTGATATTTTTTTTTAAGCGTTTATTCTTTATAATTTTTTTAAGCCTTTATTATTTACTGGTTAAACATAAGTTCGACAGTTACAAAAGAAAAAGTATGAAATCTAGCGTCTAAATGAAAAGTAACTGTAGTCTAAATGTAAATGTAGTGACGTTTTGTTTTGATCCTAATGAACATTTTCGTCTTCATTGTCATCATTTGTTGGTGGTGTGAGAAATTCAGCATCGTTCACTTCTTCTTCAGCATTTGGATTACGTTTGCTTTCATTGTTGTCATTATCATCTTATTGAACTTCTTGATTGTTTTGTTTGCCTTACTGTTCTTTGCTTTCATTCATATTTATTTTCATGCCAATATTTGTTGGATTATGATCATTTGATGGTAATATGTGACAAACAAGATTGAAGTTAATGTTGTTATTAATACTGACATTTATTTGCATTGGTTTACTGCTACTTAATTTTAAAAACTATCTTGAGGGTGAGAGTGAGCTTAGCCACCATGACGCGTGTTTCGATCCAGCTACGGATCGCGTCAGATGGCTTGTATCTCTAGTTCCATTTAATTAAGAATCAAGTCGAGATATTTTAGTCTGTTACAGATTCAGTATAAAACTAAATTGTATACATTAGAATAAGTTTGCGTCTTGGCTTTTAAAAGGTTCTTTTCACGAACATTCAAGAACTGATCGCGATTCCTATGCTTCATGTATATGGCAAACTATGCAAGAAGGTAATCTATTATGTGACTTTCAATAATAAATGACTGTGTGAAAGTTTTAATATAATCATTTTTTGAATAGGTTATGCATATGCCTTTACTAAATACTGTACAATGCAGATTGATAGTTTAAATACATCCTATGATTACGATTCTGTGATGCATTATTCGACGACAGCATTTAGTATAAATAATCAACCAACAATTATACCAACGATGAATGCGATAATTGCTCTACGACTTGTTTTAAGTCCGATCGACATCATAGAAATCCAGTGCACAATCCTTCCTGTAGTAGGGCACAATGTTTTCCAACTCGAACTACAGCAAATACCTTTTTTGTTTTGTCTGGATGCTGTTCGTTGGTAAAAAGCTTATCAATTACTAAGATAAGCACTGCCACAACAACGTTTTTCTTTTGCTTGTAGTGTTAGCAAGCAGGTGTTGTGAAAATGCTGTTTTTTCTGTTCCATTCTAGTTTTAATGTGTAACTCAATATTAACTCTATACATATAAACTTATTTCTAATAAATGGTATGTTGAAACAATTTAAAAAATTTAAGGCTTATAACTAGTAAGCATTTTACTGAACTGCGTTTTGCGCATATGACGCGAAAAGGCAAAATTCGGTTTCTTAAGCATTTTGCTGATACAACAAAGGAGATGTGCGAACAAGCTAGATTTTCGGTCCTTTTTTGGTTTGGTCAGACTGTTTTTTGTAATTTTTTGTTTTTGTTTGACTTTTTCTTAAGAAGTCTTCTAAATTCTATATTGCATGCAGCACCGGGTGGCTTGTCCAGCTAACGGTCTCCTTTTTTCACTCTTTTTCAAAGAACTATGACAATAAAGTTCGAATTCAACGAATTTTTTACCCAAGGTAGACCTACTAACGGTACATATATACTGATAGCTCAAACTAGCGCAAACGCTCCCGGAGCAAGTTATAGGTTTTCCAAAAAACTCCCGGTTTTTGAAATGAATTAGGTTTTTCCAGGTTCATTAGCGTTTAAATTAAAAAGTAACGAGAAATTTGTAGTCGAATGGTGTATAATTCAGTCGTATTTGTACGGACACTTTTGAACTTACGTTAGCTGAATCCTTTGTTTCTTGCATGTGCGTATAGAGATTTTTGACTGAAATTTTAAAATTTGAAATTATCGACAGATGAAAACGTCTAAACACTAGTTCTCTAGGTTATCGATGGTTCTCTATCGAATGCAATTATTTTTGAGTTTTTTTACAGGTTTCTAAGTCGCTTTATAGAGACCGAATCTCTGGAAAACCACTTAGAAAACCGTCTAGAATTTGAAAAGTATTCCATTAGATAGAGCACACAAGATAACCTGTAAAAAACGCGCTTTTAAGTTTTCCTCTTGCTTGCAGGCCACAAGACCACGTGCCTAGTGAAAATTGCCCACTGTGTTTGGGTTAATACCTTCTGGTTACTGACATATGGGTGTCACCATGTTCTTGGACTTTGATCGGGATTCATGTATTACATTACCAGTTCTGAATACTGTTTTGGATAGCCCGAAGATTTTTCCATCAGATGAGGTGCATATCGCCATTTTATGAGAAAACCTGATAAGAGGGTTTCTGGAAAACCTGAAGACTAGAAAACCAAGTCTTTCGTTTTGGGTCAGAAACTTTTAGGAACCACATAGCCTGATAGAGCAAAGAGTTCTGAACAAAATAAGATATGTCCCGGCTGTCTATAACGCCTTTCCGCCCGGTTGTAGTCGATTTACCAATGGCTACAAAGGACGTGACAATTACCAAAATGTTGTGGTGAAAACCGGTACAGACAGCCGGGAGATATATTTTTTTGCTCAGAATTCTTTGCTCTATCAGGCTATATGGTTTGTAAAATTTTCTGACCAAAAACGAAAGACTGGGTTTTCTAGTCTTCAAGTTGAAAAGCGTTACAGACAGCGGGCCGGGAGATAGTTTGTACAGAATTTCACGTACCATCCACTGGTATTCTTTTGAAAAATATATAACTTGCAGTCAAGATGTTCTAACTAGCTCAGTTTGTAGAGAATTTCACGGGATATCTAATCTGTATAGCCGGAAGCTTGCGTCCCTTTCTGGTAAGATTTTCTGGTCAATGACCTTTCGAAGTTCAATATCGTCCTGTATACTATATATAATTTATAAGAATTTGATTCTGGATATCGTTTGGGTTTTACAGTTATTTTACTGCGCACAGCTAATATGAGTATGATCGATTTTTTTTCATAAATGATCCATTTTTCCTAGAAGAACTAGCCTCTATTGCCCAGTACCGAACTAGTTTGTACAGTTTTCAATGTTTTACAAGAATATAAGGAAGACAACATTACATGGTATCATATTACTGAATCTCGACTGTTCCTCTTACATCAATACCAATTAAAGACCAAGAACATGGTGACACCCATATCTCGGTAACCAGAAGGTATTAACCCAAACCCAATACAGATTTAGATCCGTCGCGAGAAGCTCTACAAAACCTAATATATAGCTTTCTGGTCCGACATACTTTTGAAATCCGATAGGGTCTTTTTCGTGCCTGTTGCAAAATTCGACTCGTTGCGCATTTTCCTTACGATTCGTCACTGGAAAGCGCTACCTACTTCGGAAACGTCTCGTTTTATTCAGAATTGAACGGACTATTAAGTGGTGGGTTCAAAAAGATTTTTCAATGTATCCGAAATCCGCAAGGATTGCTGAAAAATCGGAGCTTTATGGAGATCCTGTTCCAAAAACTTAACACGAATATTTTTCATTGACCTATACAGACCTCGACAACCTCTTTTATTTGAGATTAAAACGAAGTTTGTGCGAAAGGTATAGCAGATCTGAATAAGCTCCGGAAAATCGCATAATCCGCCGGGAAATGCCGAAAACTGCGCTTTTTGCAAGAGGGAAAAAGCGTTTTGGAATGGTATAGAATGGTACGGAATGGGTTGGAATGGGCCATTCTAGGCCATTCCATACCATTCCATATCATTTCAAAATAGTCAAAAATGTTTGGAATGGTATGGAATGGTACGGAATGGCCTGGAATGGCCCATTCCAGGCCATTCCGCCTTTTCCCCCTTGGCTTTTTGCCTGCAAGAATAAATGACTGTAACTTTCTTTTCTAGATCGATGGCGAGCTGCGGTTTGTCAACCGGTTGAACCAAGTAAACGTCCACTTTATCATAATCAGCAACGTCCGTTTATCATAATCAGGCGGAATCAGCTTTGGTCTTCACTAAATAGAACTTCTGTTACTGATGATAAATAGAGAAAGAAGGCAATTTTCTTTCAGTTAAGCTCAAGTCCACTCGAAACGAATATTTTGACTTGAGTTGAATTATTGTTTAAACTCGCTAACTGTAGTGATGTTAAATGATCGCTATTCTTTTGGACAAACTGTGCGATGTTGATCGCTTTCTGTTTCAGATAATTGAAAATAAATCAAATTGTCTCATATTGTTTGTCGTAGTTTGCTGCCAGTAAATGGAATAAATTATTTTTTCTATGATTCACACTGGACACTAATCCCGCGTGTCTGGCTAATACTCTTTCAACTAAACCTTTGTAAGTCAGTTTAGTTGACAATAACAATACACTTTCTCCTTGCTCATTGTGCTATTTCAGAGTGTTTGGCTTAGGCATGCAACGGTTACGGTTAACCGTTCGAACGGTTATTTACGGTTACGATTATTTACGGCTACGGTTATTTACGTTTAACGGTTAATAACCGTAACCGTTGCATGCCTAGTTTGGCTGCTGTTAAATGACCATTTAAAATGGCTTTGTCTAACAAATTTGATCATACCGAATTGATAATTGTATACACCTGAATAAGGAAGTTAGGTTGGCTTAGTTGGTTCGGGACCAAGAACCGAACTAAAATTATTTTTCAATCAATGATGATGAAAGTGACGTTGTATTATATTATTGGAAGAAAGTTTAAAAAACATTCTCAGCAATGGCATCGATTAGAAATATTAGCAATACCTGCCGTATGCACATCAGTTGAACCTTTATGTTCTTCATTCAAAAGGAAAGTTAAAGGTCGTCATTCAACTTTAGCTTCTGAAACACTAAATAAATTTTGTTTCTAAAAAGGAATTTCTATAAATCAAAACAAATCTATGCTAAAAATATAACAAATGAGGTAGACAAAATAACAAAAAAAAAGCGTTTGTTTTCTGTTTTTAACGACTGCAAAATGCGTTGAAGGTTTTAAAATCAACCTATTTTTATTGCGATTTAAACGTGTTTTTCCCTGATCTGTTCGTTTAAAAATTGTTGTTTTTTTATTTCACAGAGCATTAGAGAACTCGTTTTTCAATGAATCTGAATAATAATGAAAACGTTAAGTAACAGATTTCGAAATGCTGCGAAAATAAAAGCAGTGGAAGAACACAGAGGTTTGAACCTTCAATTCTTGTCTCAACAGTTTCCTACTTTTCCCATTTGGCTGTATCCACTTTCCATCGGATTATCTGATACCCATTTGATGGAGACTGGTGAGTGCTTTAGCGGTTCAAAAAAAAGAAAATTTTCGGTTTTAATATAAACTGCGGAGAGTTACAATCCAGATTCTTCTTGGCGATCAGTACACGTCAGAAATATATTTCATCTATTAATGATGAATGTAAATATACTATGGCCATGTTTGCTGAAGTGTTTTGAAAAGCTTTTTAGAGCTTCAATCTAGCTAAATCTATCCGAGCGGGGGAAGCTGTCCGCATCCTAATAGTTAGTCGCGCCTTTTTTCTTAGTCTAAACGCAGATTCGATACGACGAGTTTTTACCAAAGTTATTTAGAAATTCATCATTACATTTTACTCCTTGAAACACATTCTCAAGTATCTCAGGCGTTTTTATCAAACACACTAGGAAACAATTGTTAAAAGCACCGCTTAAAGCGTTTTCTATACTTCAAAACGTTATAATAACGCATTTGTCAATGACGTTAAAATAATCGTTCAAACGCATTTATTTTATTAGAAAACTGGTTTTAACGGTGTCGTTCAATCGATCCGGTAGGTAGTACTGATGACGATTTTTTTACTGTAGTAACTAAAAAATGGAATAATCTGACACAGAAGGATTCAAAATTTAACAATGAAGATTTTAAAAATGCGCAATATATTAAAATCTGAGCTATTACCATCCAAGTTATTTCCAAAGCGACTAAAATTTTCTGCTAGACGAGATGAAATCTTTTTTATCAGATTAAAGTCTAATTTTCCGCCTTTAAACTTTTATCTGCACAAACGGAAGTGTGTAGATTCGCCTAAATGTAAATGTGGGAATGGAAAGGAGCATACTGAACATCACTTCCCAGGTCAAAGATTCACGACCGTACACTATAGTATTTCGTCGTATTTTGACGTAAACCCGGCCGTCGTATTACGTCCACCGTAAACGAAGTCGTTTACGTTCAAATACGACAAAATACGCTGAATGATCTGAATCCAGATGATGTTTCACTTGCTATTGTTTTAAAAGTAGTTGTACTTTACGTTAAACAAACTCACAGATTTAATGAGTAAATGTTAATAAAATTTAAATTAGTCCGCGCCATATCTCTCCGTCTTCTCTGTGTTATTTTTGCTTTTCCTTGACGTTGTTTAACTATTTTTTTTTAATATTATTTCAACTGTTCATCTTCCACCTGTTACACTTTATCACTAAAATGTAGCCGATTTCGCACGCCCTAAGAAAAAAAATCTGTTTGAAATTTTCCAAATAATTTCTCTGGAAAAAACGTTCAACATATTTAGGTTTTAGAAATAGGCAAAAATGAATAATATTTCTGTCAACCATTACTGTATGTCTCATCCTTCTTAAAATCTTCTTGACAATTCGCATGATAATATCCTAAAAATATACTTTTTCTTTTGAATTTAAACTGAAAGATGAGTTTTGACTAAACATAAATTGTCTACATTCTGTTTGAATTCAATATTTCTTTAGAAATATTTGAATTCAATGTTTCAATGAGATCGTCAATTGACTAAAGGTCTTTATATGAATATAAGTAGTATTGTTTCGAATGTTTATCGCTATACTACTCAAAGCGATAAAGTTCAGGTAGGTTCATCAAATACGAAATGTTTCTGAGGTTTTTGAACTTTTGAAGACGAGTTTAATCAGAAATTGAAATATGTAGGCTCTTTCAATAAAAGTAACCATCAAAATTATCTTATCAACAATTAGAAAAATTGATTGGCCACTTCTGATAAACATGTGATGCTCTTAAAATTTACCTCTTCGATTTTTTACTTATTATTATTTACGACTTTTGCACTGTTATCCAATATCACAATTTTTCTTCATTATGTTTTACTTATTCATAATAAAACGATATAATTCTTAACGATTGATGATAAGAACAAAAAAATTGACAACAAAAACATCCTATATTAAGGTGGTATAAATCATTCATTTTATTCAGTAATTTTGATATCACCCAAAGTCAACAATCTATAAAAGTATCGTGAGTACTCAATTTATGACAAAAGCCTCAATTTGCGACACTCGTCCCGAACATTACTCTTTCTCTCATGCCTCTCCTCCCTGCCTCCTCCTCCTCTAAAGTGGACAATTTTGGCTTGTGCTGCGGACACTAGCATTTTCTAGTAAATAAACCTGTTTTTATGAATCGTTATCTTTCGCCAGTCATACATACTAAAACCTAATAAACGAAAAATGAATGTTTTTAAAAAGATTAATTTTTGTCAAAAATTGCTGTACAAGATCAGAGCGAAAAACTTTGTCAGCAATATTTCTTATTCAAAACTTATTGTTTTATATATGATACAATGCAGTTTTATTCCAAAGATCACATTACTGGTTTTATAAAATGTTCATGAGCGGAGAAAATGGATTTTACTTGAAAATAGGGGTGGGACAGTTCCAGCTTCTATAGTTCCTAGGAATTGGTCACTATTTCAGTTCTTATTGAACGCGAACTAGTACCAGTTGTTTTCAAAAGAACGGGAATTGGTTACTAGTTCTTTTCAAGAATTCAAAGTAAAATAAAACTGGTGCAACTACTTATACTAACTTGGTTTAGTCAACCAAACGCACCAGCCACCTCTGGCGCACTGCACAAAGTCAGTGTAACTAGGTTCATCAGTTTTATTTTTTTTAATTTTTGAAAAGAGTTGGTACCAGTTCCCGCTCTTTTGAAACGAATGAGTAAGCGGTTCGCGTTCAACAAGAACTGAACTAGTGACCAGTTCCCGCTCAAAAGAACTGAACTGAAACTGTCACACCGCTACTTGGAAAACCTTTACCAAAGTCCAATGAGGTTTGCGCTATTTTTGGCGAATATCATAGGTGTGGAATATATAGGGGAATATTCTGTGAAAGTTTGAACCACTTGTTAGAAAGTAGGATTCGTTGAGATTCGTTGTTATACTGAATACAGTTGTAGGCAAACGCTGTTAGCTTGGAAAATTACTTTTTCTACTTCAGTTTAAGCCCAAAACTTCTTTTACTGATCAATAAGCTAGAGCTCCCAGTTTCATAATCTGTATGGATTCATTGTTCATCTCAGTTAGATTACAGCCAGTATCTGAAATCCTATTTTAAACATAGAAGAAGAAATAACCATATATCAAAAAATCCACATTGTATGATAAAAATGAAAATGTACTATAGTACTTATCGAAGCTGAGCGGATTTCAAAAGGTTTTTCATTGAAAAGAATAAATAAAGAATTTCTAAGAAGAAAACGCTGTAGCAGCAACAATCTGTTGATACTAATCTGTGTTATTGAGAAAAGAAAGAAATAACTTTTTTAGTTCATTGGTCTTTGTATGATTTGCAGAGGGTAAGTTTATATGTTGCTCTAAACAAAAGTGTTGCATGTCAAGCCGATGCCATTTTCGCTCATGACTCTGAGTATGCCATTGAATAGGGAACATTTTCACAGCGTAGTGAGATCTGTCACTTATTACATTGAGAAAACACAATTCTTTGCGATAAAATTTCTGTCGTTTGCTATTTATTTACATGTATGTGTGACGAAAATCATGGTCTTACGAAATAAATAGTTTATTTGTCTGTTCACAAAGCACCGTTACTATAGCAACAAGAAAACATTATTTTCGACGTATTAAAACTTTTCGACAAATAAAAAAATAATCAACAAAACCAAATGAAAATAAAAACAATAATCAAACGTTTTAGACGCTGTTAATTTTTTGGATCAATATTTGTACATGAATGCAATGAAAAGCTAAAATCATAAATAAACGCAGAAAGATGGTATGTGTATGTAACTTTTAATATTAGTTAAAATCAAGGATGTCATTTTATGATATATAGACATGGTGTTTATAGTATGTTATAGTATGTAAATATTGAATATTTTAGTGGATCTCAAAATTTTGCAAATTTATTTGCTAAGATTTTATACCTTATATTTCGACATAAAAATGTCAAAAAAAAGAACACGATAAATAAATTATTTATGTGGCAACTGAACAATACCTTTATGCCATTGAATTGACAAAATAATACAGGTTGTATTATTATGTATTCTACTACTGAAGATATATATACACGGTTGGAAATAATATTTTTCCAGGGGGTAGAGCTGAAACTACAGATGATATAAAAATGTATTATATACCAAATTAATGCTCATCTAAAATGGAATTGATGTGTATGACTGAGATTCCGTATG
>CAJNOQ010006491.1:0-13557 GCA_905250885.1 Didymodactylos carnosus
AATACGGGATTTCGTATTTCGTACTTCAGAAGTACGGAGAAGTACAAAAAAGTACGAAGAAGTACGAAGAAGTATCAAGAAGTACGGAGAAGTACCAGAAGTACAGAAGTATGCTTTTTCCCCCTTGAGAATGTGTCATAAAGTCTTTCGTTTGGATACCGACAGACTAGTTCATTTATTTCTAAAGTCAATTTTCCTTTCTCCTCCATAGGATTAGAAGTACATTAGTTCAAAAAATGATCTCACATCTTCTTCTACTTGTTCTCTGATCTGTACTTTTATTTGTTTAGAAAAAGTCTGTAATCAAGATTGTTCCCATCGTGATTATCCCGAATATCCCACATTACCCTGTCGAAGCTGCTCAAACCACATTGAAAAGACGAAAATATTGATTTCATCTGATTATGATACAAACAATAATATAATTAATGATATTTCATCGAAATCAACAACGAATATTTGTTTAGCTTTTAATAATCATAACGAAAAGGAAGTGATAGTAAACAATTGTCACAAAGAAAATGTTACGTCTGAACAAACAACTATGATGAATGCCGAATGTACTGGTATTGAAACTCGTAATGTGACGGCAAGAGAAAAAAAATTACGTGAACGTTGGACGAAACATGAATATGATTCATCTCAACAACAAAATGAAAGTATTAATCGACCACAAATATTATTAGGTTTAGATTTTCCACCTGTAGCTGTTTTAAGACGAAAGTTTAACAACAAAAACAATTCGACAATTACTGACAATAGTACACCCATCAACAAAAAGCCTTCTCATATAGTCAAGAAAATAACCGAAACAACACCATTAATCCAGATAAATACGAATATAAACAGCAGCAATAATAATCACTGTCAACAAGTGAATGATGATTCAAGTGAAGCAAGTAGTTGTACAGTGACAACATCAAACGATCAAAATTCAAATAAGGAACAACCGCAGGTATGTTTACTAAATCCTTTTCTCTCTAACCGAATGTCGTTGGATCTTCCTATATCGTTGATTTCTGTTGCCGATAATGTTTCATTTGTCAAGCAAACCTTACAAGATATATGTCATATGCAGTATAAATAACTGACAACACAGCTTTGGCTATTATACATCTGTAACCATATAGAAATGTTTTTTTATACTAGAGAGCCAGAGGGCTCATAATTCTGAAATATAACGTTTGTTCAGAATTGACAAACATTCAAGTTTAATTGAAAATTTATTATAATGATCAAATAAATGTTAGAGATATTCAAGTTTTTATTCGAAAATTACTTTTAAAACACTTTGTAAGGATATAATGAAAAAACTTTTGACAGTTTTTAGACAAAGAAAATCGACCAAAATCGATATCGTGAGAGAGTATCATCGTTCATAAGACGAGTGCTTAAATAGTTATATACAGTTAAATAACAGATGACAAATCTTAAGGGAGCGGCGGATTCCCTTGGTTTTTTACATCATTTTGTAGCCTATGTCAACTTACATATTTGGTGAGGCGTTTGAACCTCCCGGACACGTTCTTCCCATTTTCTTATAACGTTTAAAAGTTTACAGAAATTTTAGAGCTTTTTATAAAAAGTTCAATGTTCATTAAAGAAGCGTGTTCTAATGATAAGACGGGCTCCGATCGATCAAGGAGATCGAACTGCCTATATGCTGAACTTACTGCGAACTTTGAATGAAGTTCGGTTAACAAAAATTTTCTTTTTTCTTGAAATGTCGATTTTCCCGAAAACTAGTATTTTTTAAGAGTCTTGCCACTGATTGTGGCTCAACGAAGCATGATGGAGAAAAATGACAAAACTCTTTCTTAGGTGCCAAATGGGGTAACTGAGTGTAATACTTTTTTCGGTGTAATAGAAAAATTTTGAGAAAAATCAAATTTAAGAATTTAAAATTATTAGAAAACTTAAAATTCAGTTTTTCTCAAAATTTTTCCGTTAGACTGAAAAAAGTATTACACTCAGTTACCCCATTTGGCTACTAAGAAAGAGTTTTGTCAGCAAAAACTTTTCTTCATCGTGGTTCGTTGAGCTGCAATCTGTGGCAAAGTTCTTAAAAAATATTAATGTCCGCCCCAAGATATAAGATCGGTAGTTTTGTAAATAACTCAAAGACGATAAAAGGTAGAGACTTGCGGTTTTCTGCAACCGAAAGAAAGCAGTTTAACCTATATTTTCATAAGCAAAAACGTTTTTTGAACAAATTTCTGAAATCGGTCTTTCAGAGGGTCTACGGAAAACTAGTTTCTAGGTTAAACATTTTACATAGCAAGCAATCGATTTTTTTTTCATTGATAGATAATTCAAAGTGTCTTCTACAAAATAAGATCTAAACAAAGGTTTCACTTTGCTTTGTTCAGGAACTCTGGACGTTTTTTCCGGAGCCAAGAGGCTGCTCTATGGTTCGTTCTGAGACCTTCTGAAATCATGAAATCATAGATTATCGAACACATTCGTATAATTAATTTTGATTAAACAGTTAAGTTTTTAAAGAAAGGCCCAGCCATTAAATTTTTTGTTCAAATTTTATCTTGATTAATTTACAACTTTTGTGAATACTTATCAGTTCTCCGAAAACAATGCAGTCAAGTATTCTCTACAATCTGAGAATGTTTAATAGTTCTTTTTGTGGGGTCCACCCCTACCCCCCCCCCTTAATATGCATTCTAAAAGAAATACGTCTTAAAAGAAGATGGTGTAAATTCGTTCCCAATTATACGGATACATTCGTCGTATTTTAAGACGAAATAAAATAAGACATTTCGAAACCTCTCATTTTAAATGAATGTATCAGTCTAATCAAGAACGGACTTATACTGTCTTATTTTCTTAATCGGATCAAATTATTCGTCTTAGATCATAACCAAGGATTTTAGTAAGAAATCAAAATACATTGACAAGTTTTTTCGAAGCAATCATTGTTCTTTATATACGAGTGACGAACGAAAAAAAAGAGATAAATGACTTTTTAATCCATCATAGAGGTAAGACGGAAGAGATGACTTGCACGAACAAGCGTCTTCAAATAAGACAGATGCAACAGAACGATGAATAGTATAAGCGGGATTTTTTTTATAATGTCGTATGTATTATGTGTGAAGATAAAGGACATTTTTCGCTCTTAACCTCTTTGTTTATTATAATTCTCTTGATTTAATCATAAACCATCATATACTTCTGAATCTAACTACAAAATAATATTTATTGAAATAAAATAAATTTACAAAACACATTTGAAGTGTACGTCTTTTTTCCCTTTTATTATTATTGTCAAAGTAAAAATAAACAATTTTAAAAAAAAATTTCTCCTATATATCTAATAAATTGAAGTCCTTATTGATATGTGTGAGTATACAATATATCTGAATACAATCATAATAGACTATACACGTAACACTGAGCACTTATAGCCTCCATGTATGTACGTAGTACACAGACAAGATGTAAGGGTATGGAGCAAATAACTAAAATGAAAAAAAAAATCACTTTTGATCAGTTATAGTTAAGTTTTTTTTATTGTTACTAGCAGCCAAAAAGTATAATTTGTGCAAAGAGTATACACTCCGTATATAGACATGAAAAGATTGAAACAATTGAACAAACTAAGAAATCAAAAAAAATTGTTCTTGTAATGTTTGATATTTGTTTGCATTGAACAAAAAAGACAGAGAGAGACAGAGAGAGAAAGAGAGAGAGAGAGAGAGAGCGAAATGAACCATTTTTAACGATGACTATTATTTAGACATTTTTTTTTGCCTCCTAGATGTTAGCATTTTGACACGATAGAAATATTTAAGTTTAGTGATGAGAATAAACACTAATTCCCAAAAAAATTCTAGGTTGTCTGTATCAATAGAGTATTATCACTCGTATATATTTGTATACACAGGTGTACGTTTTAAACCTTGTACAATTAGTTTCAATAAATACTTCATGGGCGAATATATGATTCGATGCTATAACAAATTGATTGAATGTTGTGTCAAAAATTTATATTAGTGATTGCTATTTTATTTTATTTTTTTTTTAGAGTTTTGTCACAAATAATATCGACCACGTGCAACACAATGATAATCAAGTGACTAATCAAGGTAAATACATTAGTTCGTTCCAATGTTTTCCTATTACCAAAATTATTACTAAAATATACACAAAAACTTTTTGATTAGATTTGTAATCGAGAAGACTTAACTAACGTTTATAGATACTCTAATTTGAATTGCACATGTGCTATGTATTGTTTTTTTCTTTTTGGTTTCTAGCATTAGATGCTATAATTAGAGCATATGTAAATGAACCATTTATATCAGGCAGCTGCTGTCTGTATAAAAGACAACTACGTATAATAAAAAGGCACGTAATTCAAAATTTATAGAATAAACGAAAAAGAAATACAGTTATTCCAAAAATGACGTGAAAAACAGAACATGTATGTGTACAGGCGAATTGTTAACACAAACTGTAAAATAATGATAGAAATATAAACGGAAAGAAAAAAATGAAAATCAGACGTTAAACGAAAAAACAAACTAATAGTCTAAATAATATTTCATGACATAGTATATCTAGAACTGTATTTAAAAAGAGAAAATGTGTTTTTTTTTCTCTCTCGTCTTTTTTTCTGTTGATAATCTCCTGATAAAGAAAAAGAAATAACTACTGCAGGACAATATTGTGTTGTGTGTTTTTTTGATTATTAATAATCGTTGTTATGTTGTATAAGGAGGATATATGTCGTACACAAACGATAGGAAAGTATACTTTGTCTAAAAAAAAGCATCTGTATATAATCTCGAATTTCTTGCCAGTATTTGTGTATTTAAGAAAGAAAGGCATGACGGTTAATTAATTATTATTTATTTCAAGTAAATACTAATGTTATTATCAGCTGAGAAATATTAATAAAATAACATTTTCTCATAGAAAGTCAGTTTATAGCAAATAGATAGTGAACACCGTGGTATTGCAGTTTATTGTTCTCTAAGTTCAACTTGCCCTAGGCATATAAAAAAAACGTCGTGTATCAGAGTAGTCGATATGACATGTTCTAAATAGTTAAAATTCACTGTTGAGTCGTTCTTATGGTCAGATATATGTTGTTTAATTATAACAGATAAGAATTCTTTATTGATGTATGAAGAAATACAAAAGTTCGATTTCTGAACTTTTTTTTAAAAGCATTTTCTTTTTTTTTAATTATGAATTACTAATAGTTTTTCTTCACATATGATGATAACATATAATCCACTATAGTAACATGAAACATTTTGATCTCTATACGGTCAGTTATTCTCTCTTTTTCTCTCTTGTTCACGCATCATTTGTTAATTTAGATATACAATTGATAAATATTATTGAAACAAATATAACAAAAGACTATTATCAACCATTATCATTTGACCAAAAGCAACAAGAGCAAAACGAACAATCTATAGTTATTGAACAAATTAATAATATTCAAAATTATCAAGATGTCATTGAAGATCTTATACATTTAGTAGAAAAAGAACAAGAACAATTAAATAATGAAACAGTGATGGATGTTCTAGCTAAGTCTAGTACAACTTCAGTTGAAATAAATAATAACAACAATGATGATGAGAAGAAGAAAGTATTAGAAGAAGAACAAAATGACGATAAAAATACAATAAATCCTTTTTCGTTCTTTTTCTCTTCTAATATACCAAATACAATAGTCATAGACGATTGTACCGGCAACATCATTACACCGATCGTCAATAATAATAATAACGAAAAAGAAACAGAGAATGAGAAGAACAGAAGCAAAAAAGAAGAACAATCATCACCAAACGAACCTAAAGTATTGTTTGTGGTGAACAACGGTAACATGTCTGATGATTTAAAATATTCAGGTGTTATTATCGAAGATCTTCATGAAGATGAAGATGAAACAATAGCGGCGAAAAAAACAACTCCAACTGATTATATTTTATGTGATGATGATGATAAAATTTCTTTGTCAACAACGAAAAAACAGAGACCGCTACCGTTTAATACTGTCTTATCATGTTATGAAAAGGCATTATCGAATGTGACGTTTGATGAATTGTCAACATCTTCCGCCACAGCATCACCGTTATTAATGAAATCAAGTTCACTAGGTGATTGCATTAAACCATTAACAATATCTGCTCGTCCAGAAGATGATCCCATTGCACAACGAGCTCTTCGACGTTTTGAAGAACGTATGAAGGCTGCTGTGGCCGCTAAAGGTTCATTAAATCAAAGTGATCTGCTAGCTAAAGGTAAATCATCGTGGTCTGGTACACTAACAACACCGCGTAAATCATTAGATAATTTATTTAAAAACGAACAATTATCTGTTTGTCCAACATCTTCTATGGTCCGATCAGATGAACCAATTGTTGTTGACAGTTATATTAGACCAAGACGAAATTTATTCGATAATTCAGATAAAGTAGGTTTAGATTATCCCAAACCATTAAATTTAATAAGTTCATCATCATTCAATCAACGATTATCATTGAATGATGGTCAAACATTAGATAACACAAGCAAAAAAGAAGATGATAATGCAGAACAACAAGCAACTGTCAATATCAATAATGAAGATGATAAACAAGGTATGACTAACATCTTTGAGTGTGTTGTCAAAACTGCCTTTCAAGAGAGCAAATTGAGGTCATAAATAAGTGGTTAACATCAGCTGTCATAATTGATATAGAATAGAACACATCAGCTGTAGAAGGAAACATATTTTCATAGAGTTGCTTGTCGTTTCAGACTAAATACCGTCAAATCGTTAGCAGAGGATAATATTTAACATCAAGGATAACGCGGCACGGTTTCTCATCGCCATAAGATATACAGTGTCATTCGCGTACCGATCGTTCTTTTGTCTAGAAGTGCCTTAACAGATTAGTTTGTGTGTATGTATGTATGTATACGGTGAGATATTCCCTAATCAAGAGAAGAAAATGTGTAAATTGTATTTGTGTTTACATATCCTTCTTCTTTTATTTTAAGTAGATAGTATAACAATAGAGAAAAGACGAAGAAAGAGAGATGCACTAAGCAAAACAATGGTTCACATAAATAGTATGTATTATTGCAAGGTTTATCACTCGGAAATTAGACTATATTTCTCTCCAGGGAATAATAATTTATATTAAAAGTAAACACAGGCTTTGTTATACTCTCTAGTATAATCTTAAATGATGTGTATATGAATATTTTCTAATAACGAAACATTTTGCATGAATTTCATTCAACAACTTTGTGATCGTATACGCGTGACTATGTAAATAAAAGTAGATAAACACTCATGTTGAAATTTCTATTATGTTTATTATTTTTTGTCAACTACTACATGCATTTAGTCTTTTTCTATAAACAACATTTGTGCTACAAAACGAAGTGATAGTTAAGAATAAGTTTATTGATTAGAAGCAAAACAGATAGTATGAATTTAGTCTCATTTAATATTTTACTGGTTTATTACATAATATACATCCACAAATCATATGTCGTGCTCTGAATAAATAAATTAATTTATCACTGCTTGAAAACTCAAAACTTTCTAATCTCATTTGTTATTCAAAAATTCTTTTTTATAATTTTCCACCACCAACTGAGAGATCGTCACAGACGTGTCATTAGCGTATTCTGTCTATACACTAATATATGAAATTAAAGTTCATATTTACTTTATGACAACGAAAGGATTTTCGAACCATCTATTCAATTGTCTTTTCTCGTTTTTTTATTCTTTTAATCTTCATTCAAAAAAAAAAGTTTCAATCATCTTTATTTTTTGTTAGTTCTATGTAATATGAAACTCTCTCTCCCTTTCTCATTCTATCTTTAAATAAATATAATTCAAACTATTATATGGTACCCAAGTACTTGCATATTCACACACACATATAAAGTAAAATAATAAAAGAATTTTTTTTGTGTGTGTAGTAAAGGAGCGTAATACATAGCCATCACCATTACTGATCAAGGTTGTTTTTTTGTAAGTATATCTCTATACTGTACCATAAAAATATGTGGCCAACAAGAAAATATGTGGATGGAAAAAAGAAAAAGGTCGTCTGTATACAAAGATTTCGGTGGTCGATGTAGTATTTTTTTTTAATATGCTTTATTACACAATATATCTAAAAAGAATTTATTACACAACTAGATCAATGTTGATCAGATCGAGTTAAATATGTAAATATTGCACATAATAAAAAAATATATTCGATCATGTTTAGAGTAAGTATCTTAATTATTGAAGTTGTTTATACTTAAGTTCAACAGCAACAACAACACTCGAAAACAGTTGGAGATAATTAATTTGATTTTCTTTTTTCTTATAGAGCTGGATTCTATCCGTCAACGTAAATCAAGTTTGTCACTGTTGGATACAATGTCAGTTGAAAGTGGTCTGGGCATCAGTAATGATATAAGTACATTGACTGACAGTGAAAGATCGTTAGAAAATTCAATAACTGAGAATAGTGTGTCTACAAACAGTTCATTGAATACGATCATGAGTAATAGTAATAATACTGATACAATGATAACGAGTACAGCATCATTGATTTTAAATGAATCACCACCACCACAACCATCTTCGTCATTAATTCAACCATTGGCACCCTATCGTTTACAATTAGAAGGACGACGACGACTAAATACACTTGATCGTATTAAAGAAAGGCGACAAAGTAAAGAGAATAATATTGATGATACACATTCATCTATAGAATCATCTGTGTCACAATTACAAAGTGAATATACAATTAAACCTGAAGAATTGCAAGATCCAATTATTCGACGAGCTTTAGAACGTTTTGATGAAAAGAGTCGAACATTAGCACAATCAAAATCTATGAATTACGATGATATACAAGGTAAATCTTCAAAATTAATAGCTGGAATAAATATTTAGAGTCTTTTCACTCTGTTAGCAATACCTATTTACATTTTTGTATATAGATCCAATAACGCGGCGAGCACTGACGCGTCTGGAATCGAATTTTAAACGAACAAACATCTTTCCTCCATCATTACCCCCTACAAATCCATCTTCGTTTGTACAAATGGATCATACTCAAGATAGAATACCAGTTGACACAGGTTGGTATACTAACAGTTACACGATGGGCACTCTTCAACCACAATCAACAATAGCTGATGACTCTTTATCCTATAATAACCATAATCGTACATCACGCTGTCCAACTGATAATGGAAATAATAAAACCACCTATGTATCTGTTCATCAACGTTTTTGTGCATCATCTGATAATGATCAACAACAATCATTAGCTGAACGTGATATACCCGTTCTGCGTGTTCCTACGCATCCCGTTTATGTTTCATCATCACAACAACAGCAACAACAACAACCTACTAGTCAAGAAGAACGATCACAACCAATTATCCAAAATTCTTCTTTGCGTCAACGCTCAAGATCTGAAGATATGCTGTCAACAAAACAACTTGAATTAACCATAGGACAAACATCAAATATTGACTTAGACAATGAAAATGATTCTTCTCATGAAATACAAAAAACAACATCATCATCGGTAAATAACGATGAACGTCAGTTAATTCGTAATCGTTCATCAGACAATTTACAATCCAGTTCTGAGTTAGTTACTAATCCAAATGATAAATTTTTATTACCACGTTCAATGATCACATCACTGGAATCAAATTTTGTTCGAACAACTGAATCCTCGTTACATTATGCTACACCAACAAAAAGTTATTCAGCTTACAGTTGTGAATATACAAGGCCTCATCGAAATTTATTAACAACCGATTCAACAACAACACAACCAACAGCAGCAATCGCAAGTGAAAAAGTTTCACCGAGAAATACCACCGATTATCTCGAACGTAGTTCATCCGCATCGTCACAACGTAGTCAACCATCTATACCACAAAACTATCAGACTGCAAATGCCAATAATCAACAATCACACCCACCCTCGCAATATAATAATACGTATAATAATAATAATCATTCATCCAATTTCCAGCAACAACCACAGCAATATTATCCAACGTCTCAATCATCATCGGCTTTTGCTCCCATTCGTCAAACACAATCAAATGATTATTATTCAAGAGAACCATCCTACGGTAATGTAGGTAGTATGTACAACACAAGTTCATCAACATATTCAGATGATCCAATGTAAGTTGATTGTGTTTCTTCTTCAGACTTTGTTTTAGCTTTTCCGTTTACTCTATCATTTAGTGTTCGTCGGGCATTAGAACGATTCAATTCTCAAATGCAAAATAGTATGATATCTTCTACAAATCACAACACTTATCCCTATCGAGAACCATATTCGTCGCGAAATTACGATACAAATTCTCAGATGACTCGTGATTATTATGGTGGTACAAATAATTTTCCGTATGATCATAATAGTTATAATCGTTCAGGTTATGATACATGGTCAGGTGGAAGATCGGTCGCTCCTCCTCTACCACAATCAACATCAAACTATCAATCAATCATCGCCCGCCGGCGTCAATTAAGAAATGATGATACCTCTATAACTGACTCATCTGGAAGCGAAGTTGGTGGCGGTTACAATTCATCGGTATTTGCTGAAGGAGATCAACGTTATCATTATGGAAATACTACATCAGCTGACATTCAACCCCCAATTCCACCTCGATTTATTCGTCGTGATTTCCGCAGTGAAGAACAATTGTTAGAACCACAATTTCATCGTTATCTATCGGAAGATTTTTTAGATCAAAATGAAAATGTAAATAATAACAACAACAATTCAGCTTACATTCATCATGCCTATCCTGCAACAATAACAAACACCAATACGGGTTTTAGACCAATTGATGTGAATGACTATCAACATCAACAATACCATCATAATCAAGTACAAGATTATAATGATCAACAACCAAATGATATTACCACCTATATCAATAGTGGAATGTCATCGAATATCAATACGAATAACAACAACAATTCCGATTTACTGAGAGATCGAGCTCAATCAACATCGAGTACAACATCATCTGACAGTTTAAATACACGACGAATGATAAGACCAAATAATATAAGAACAATACCGACGACACAAGCCTCAAATAGACAATCGACAAATTTACCGATTAAATTAACAAACGGGAGAAAACAATTTAACGGAAATGAACAACAGCAACAGACGATAAATAAATCTTTACCAACAGTCGAGCAAAACTTTACAAACAGGCAATCGGGTAAATATAAATAAAGTTAAGTTCATTGTTTCTCTTAATTCTTTATCAATCTTTTAGGTCGTATAACGCCAAATTATAATGGTAGCAGTGTTGTTGGTGACAGCGTATTCCATCGACTGGCTTATACTGGTACGAAAGCGTCGTTATCAAAATCAAATTCCACATCCTGTTCAAATTTATTATCTAAAGGTGGTGCTCAACAGTCGATATTAAAAGCTCGTGAAATTGATTTTGATGATACGTGTAGTACAATAACCGTAAATGATAATGAAACAACCCTTTCATCGATAAATTCAAATGAATCAAACTCAAAACAACAATCACAACAATCATCTCAATCACAATCACAACAACAGCAACAACAAAGTAAATGTCAACGATCTCGATCGGTTGATGGGCGTGCACGTGGTCGAACAGCACAAGCACGAATAAATCGAGCTGATAATGATGAGAACAGTAGTTCAACAACAGATGATAATAATACGAATTCGAAAATACGTGTGGAATCTAAATTTACAAACAATTCAAATATGAACGGTAATGGACGATTCGGAAATGGCTATGTTCATATTAATAATATTAATAACGGTGTTGGTCGAACGACGCTCATGAATCGTGCAGCACCAGAACGCTCAGCCGTGCTTACTAAACGAACACAAAGCGGTCTGAATTTAAATTCACGAAATAATAACACAACGATAAATAATCGTATGCGTAGTTCAAATAGTAATTTATTAGATGATAGTACTAATGATACAATTGATGTAGAACTACAATCTGAATGTAACGAAAGAGGAGAAAATGATGAAAATCAAATAGATAATAATCTGTTTGAAACATCACAAAATGCTGGTGAATTATATCAACCAAAAATATTGAGTGCAAGAAATATACCAATTCGAAATAATATTCAACAATCATTATCATCTTCATCCATCACTACTGGATATAACAATCGAAATCGATCTAGTTTAGAACGACGTGATTCGAATATATCAATTTCAGATACAAACAAGTAAGTTTATCACTAAAATTTGTACAAAACAACCAAATATCTCTTCATCTTGTATAGGTTACAAAAACGAGTTGAGATTGATCGAATTCTCTCACCAAATTCTCATCGTCGTAATATTCCTGTATCTGTATTTGTACCAGCTAAAACAGAAAAGCGTCCTGCACCCGCACCACCTCAACAACAACAACAATCAACACAAATTTCATCGAGTCAATCAACAGATAATTCGATTAATTTTAATCAACAATATTCACCAGCTATGTTGACAAATGGAAATAATAGTTATTATTCAGATGATCGTCTAATAACATCTAAACCACCTCCAACTCCCGGTGTTAAATCGTCTATTATACCAAATTCATCATCATTATCCAATTTTAATAATGGTGGTCTAGATTCAACGAAACAACAACAACATGATAGTAAAAAGATGAATGTTTTTGAACGTTTATTTCGAGGAAATAAAAAAAAACTTGAGTAAATAGCTAATTATCGTAGTTTTACTTATATTATTTGCTTGTTTTGTTTTTCACAAATTATAAAGCTTATTATATTTTGTGCTTTTACTATTGAATACTTGCTATGTTACTGTGTACGTGTGCGTTTACCTACGTGTGACATCTATATTTCCGTCCGACATATTGACTAATAATTTGTATATGAACAATGCGTGCTGCCAGTACACACTATAATGATTTACCGTTAGATCGAAATTAATTTCTCCTTCTCCGTTTTTATAATGCAAACATATTTCGGTCTAATTTAGACCAGAATGAATCTTTTAATTTAATATTGTTAATAGATATGCTTTAACAATGACTAACGAAGGATAAATGGGAGTTATCTTTTATTAAAATCTACTTACTACTCTTTCTAATCGACTAGCCCAAAACTCTTCGTTGCGGATATTTTTTTAATGTTGTATACGCCTTCCACAATATTTTACTATTGTGGATCGTCTAACATTTTTTTACCAAAAGGAGAACTTTCTAACATTGTTGTTTCGGTTGGTTTTTTTAACGAGATAACATGCAACTTATCTGGTTCTTTTATCGAAATGTGCATCGCAATTGTATTTTGTTCTTGTTGAACACGGTTAGTTTTACTTTTACCCTATTTTGTTTCTGCAAAAAATCATACCCTTTCATTCTTTTTTGTGAACGTGCTACCATTATTATTATTACTATTACTAGTTTATCACAGTGATATACAAAAATATGTGTTGTTGTTTCTTTTCTTCGCTTTTGTTTTCATCTATTTTTTACTTTGTTTTATCATTTTTAATGCTT